>AYJT01102546.1:0-13272 GCA_001278415.1 Ocimum tenuiflorum
CCAAAATGGGGAGATTTTTTCTTTTTCTCAAATTTGGCTATATCTCGTTTATATATATGAAAATCAATTAAATGTGCAGCAACAATTTCCGTAAATGTAGGGTACAAAATTAAGTATGAGCATTAATCAAGCTTTTAAAAAACAAAAAAAAAAAAAAACAAAAAAAGAGTGAAACTATTTTAGCAGAACTCGGGTAAGCATGATACGTTGCTGTTTTTAAACTTTATTAAAATTGTTTCGAATTTCATAAAAATTATACCACCCATCAAATTTCACAAATTAAAAGTAATAATAGTAGCAATACCACTACTGTTATTATTATTGCATATGAAGATAACAACATTTTATTTCGATTAAATTAAGAAATTGGCCAAAATCGCATAGGGTCACTTGAACACGCAGAAAATGGCAATTTATATAGTTGACCAGTTTGATTGTCTTGTTCCATTTATATTATTCTTTTTAAATTATTTATTATTTAATATTTTTTCAACATTAATTTTTTAGCTTTAATTTTAGTTTTATCATCAACAGAGTAGAGTTAATTATTTTCAATTAAAATATATAATTATTTTTTAAATTTCAATTAACAATCAGTTATTAAAATAATCACATACACTAATAATATATATTCAACTTTATTTCAGCATAATAAATAGAAATCCGAAAAAGAATTAATATACACAAAATGCGAAACATAAAAACAACTTTTTCAAATATATGAGTTGTTAATTTTTGTTAATTGTTATACACCTTAAAACCAAAGGACGAGTTTTACTAGAAATCTAGAATATTAATGCTCATTTGCTTGGAACCAAAGCAAGAGGGATTGTCTCACATCCTTATGTTATATATCATAGTTCTGCACATAATTAAATGGTAATAAAATTCTCAACCGAAAAAGAAAATAAGGAAAGAGAAAGAGAGAGAGAGGCAACCATATGGGCATACAAGATTGTGGCATAAAAATCTTATAAGCTCATAAGATTCAATTCTAACACCTGAGCACATAACCCAAACGAGGTTTATTCTTTAAGCAAGCTCTTGTCTTGGCTTGTGTGTTCATTAATGTTGAAATAGGAACCTAAGTTTTATGGCAAAAATTTGTGTTAGACTGTCTAAACGATTTAGCGGATCTAAATAGTTCATTTCCATCATCCAGATATATACTCGCATTGAATCTTCAACCAAAACCTATATTTGCCCTGGATCCTAAACATAAACCCATCTAATCCTAAACATAAACCTGCCTAAATCATTTAGGTTGTCTAAAAAAAGACCTTCTCAAATTCTTTTGTTAAGTTCTTACCCTTTATATAATTCTATAATATTTTTATGCAGTAAGATATTCTAATGTTTTCCTAAAAATATACAACGTAAAATCCTATGTAAAGAGAGAACCATGACAATTTAACAAAAATAACCTTTACCTTGTATAAAGTTTTTCATTGTTGGTCCGACTACAATTTACATGTTATGATTAGTCGGCGTATTTAGAGTCGGTGATTTTCACGTGGCACGCAAAACATAAAATTACATTTTTTTTTATCCTTTTCAGAACAATAAATGATTTTTTTTTATCATGATTAAAAATTTAAAAAGCAATTATTACTTTATTTAAAAAGCAATTATTACTTTTTCTAGTGAAGAAGGATTTTTTTTAGACATGGAGAAGGATGTTGTAGTTAAGTTAATTGATAGATGTACCAACAAATACAATCTCTTTCAAGGTTGCTTGCAACGTTGTTATGGCTGTCGTAACAACACTTATGCTTAAGCATATAGGTATCAACTAGAAAGCCTAATTCAAGCTTGGGTAAGTGATGATGTCATCGATTCACTTTTAAAGTCGTTTAATTGTTGTTATGGCTCATACAATACTTGTATCTAAGTTAAAGGCATCAATTGACATGCATGGTTCAGGCTCGGTTAGGCCCACTAGTTAAGAGATTGGGCATGGCCTAGAACTGTTGGTGAAAATCTAGCCGACCATTTTAAAAATTTGGGTTGAGCAGAACCCATTACCACTACGAAGTTGGCCTGGTCTAGTCCTTGATGGACTTAAAGTTTTCTTGAGAGGGGCTCATGTGAGTTTTTATTTTTATAATGAATAACTTGTGCTCTTTTTCAGAAAAGGACGTTGTATTGATCAACTAAACCGATTTTTCAGTCACAATAACACGACGAATTACAGGATGAGACGTCAAAGGTAGATGGTCCATGGTTTGCTGGGAGCGCACCATGTTTGCTGTCATGTGAGCTAAGAGGTTTTTGGTTCTAGGAAGAGAACCTCTACAAAAAGCCCTACCAAGGGCATATTGGAATCTCTTTTTTACATATGTAAGAAACAAGCTGTTGATTATCCATTTCACATATTAGTTTTCGAGCACCTGATTCTCGCGCCATGTACAAGCCTCGGAGACATGCTGCTGCTTTGGCCGAGTCGATATCACAAGCAACTGACGAGGAGATATTGATAGGGTCCCCTCGACAATTCCGAAGAGCCCCTTCCAGACCTGCATTCATCAAAGGGTCCAAAGATGCATCTGTGTTAAGCTTTAACCAATTTTCCTTTGGTGGTGACCAGCTGAGTCGAAAACCAGAATTCCCGGTCGGTGAGGCGTCTTCTTCCTTAGCCTTCTTGAACTGATCAAATGGGAGACTCTCCAAGGTTTCTAGCTTTCCAACAAACCCAGAGGAGGGAGACAAAAGCCTCAACGAACTCGTCTTCCTTACCCTTGATAACATGGAGAATCCAATCCTGGATCGGGGCGTGATGTGGTGTGCTACAACAATCAATATGGATGATTGATGTTTTCCAAAATAAAACTGACCAGGGACAACCACGAAGGGCGTGTTCTGTTGTTTCTGGCATTGAGTACAGATGACGTCAACCTGCATTCCTCTAGATCGAAGTTTTCACTTTGAAGGCAGAATACCTTTAAAGCAGCGCCAAATAAATAAATTTTGTTTTAGAGGACAGTCTGTTTTCCAAATCCTTGTTATTGGTTGACAAAGAGGCTTTCGATGACTGGGCATCTTTTCTACTCTTCGCCAGCCAATAGCTAGATTTGACTAGGTAGATACCTCATTTGGTGTGGAGACAACGACGACAGTCATCTTGGTCATTTGCAGGGATAGGAATAGAGAGGATCGCGTTGACGACATTCACTGGAAAGAGTTGGTGACACAATCTTATTGAACATATAATCGTATCGATAACTAGGGGCACTTCGAGTGGCCTCGAACTCCAAAGAAAAAGGGCTTTTCGAGTAGCCACACTCCATTCAACACAAAGAAGATTGATTCATTTGATAGCCTACCAATAACAACTATTACATAATATATAGTGTAGGTATTTCTACCCTATTGGGCTATACAAAGCTTGCATTGATTGGGCGTGATGTTATTGGGTTAGCTTCCTTTTATTCTCAGCCCAATTGATGTATCATTTCATTCCCCAACGAAAACCACCTTGTCCTCAAGGTGGGGAAAGGTGCGAACAACTCCAGACTCCTGCAGCAAACTAGATAAACAACCACTAGAACTCCAACATCTTGATCCTGAGTGGTACGTCAAATGGCAACCACACGAATTCCATCCTAGAGCTATGCATAAGAGTAGTGAACTCAAACTCAAAGTCGATGAAGCTGTTGAATGAATTAGTTGGATGAGCTTGTATCACTGCAAGGTCGATCTCCAGATTGCGAGTTGTGACTGCAAGTTCCAAGCATGTCATACCAGTAAATTGAAATTGGACAAAATTATGAATGTTTGCCGAATCACAGCTGCCCCATTTTGCAACAACAACACTAGTAGAAGCACTTTCCTTGTCTACCTCTATTCTAGCAATACCCATTGCATCATCTGTCTCATTTCCTGTCGCTGCAATATGCAGATTGGGAATGATCTCTAGCAATAACTCCTCGTTCACCATTCAGAACTTAGGGCCTTCAAATGCAATTCCACCATTAATCAACAATCCACTTTCTCGAGTTATTGCCTTAGGTGATCTTACGTTGTTGTCTATGACCATCCACACCATAATTCCAAAATGCTCACAAGTGGCACTTCTTCCAGCAATGTCACAACAATTTTCCCTCCATGTTTCATCCCCTTGGAACTCATATTCATCCAAAATCCCAAAGTAACTTCTCAAAACACTCACATCCCACTTCCTCAATCACATCGAGGCCAAAAACTCCTCCCTAAAACAATGTATGAGCAAGTAAAACATAGTCAACGCCAACATGTCAATGCATAGGGCTTCAGGGACAAACATTCCAGCAGAGTTCAGGGACTGATCTCAGGCAGCAAAAATAACACTCACCAAGCCATGAAATCTCATCATAACCTCAAACAGATTCTCAGCACACTTACTCATCAATGTCTTGTAAAATAGAAAATAATGCTATAACCATTACACCCATCATAACTACTAAAAGTTGTAACCCTTATCTTGTAAAAAAAAATAATGAACCAAACAATAACCCAAACAAAGAAACTTATGCAAACAGAGTAATAAATCTGCAGTGAAATGATTGTATTGATGGGGAAATAAATCCGACGAATAGCGAACAACCTCGGCCTTTTGTTGTCGTCATGATATCAGACAAAGATACTGTGAACGAGAGGATTTTCAGTGGAGGGTTGATCTGTAACCCAACTCTTACCAAGAACTGCACAACCGATAAGAGGCTGATATTGATTCCCCCATTATTTGAGATTTTGCCACCATCTCTGGGATCAAATAAAAAATCAGATTGGTGGGTATTTTTTTTCCTCTCTTTTTTCTTCCATAAAGTTGTGGATCAGCTCCCAAAAGTTCAAGCGAACATCTGATTCCTTGAAAGAGCTCGAACCCCTCACAGTCATTTCATCGAACACCTTCTGTGCCAGGGAAACCACTGGAATTGATGCCAAAACACGGGCAAAGGGCAGCCCATGCGACCCATCATTTGCCTCGAATTTCACTTCGAACTTGGGGTCTTCTGTGTGGGCAGACTCTAAGCTATTGGAAGGGTTGAGATATTTCTTCTCCAAGTTTCTTGGCTGCTCCTTCACGTTCGTAGTTGAGAACTCAAGATTTTCAATTTCGGCTCCAATCTCATCTTGGACAAATCGAGTAGTGGAAATAGCCCCTTCAAGTTGGATTTTCTCATTGTCGGATTCCATGTTTTCACTCCGAGTAATGATTTTGTCCATCGATTTTGTGATATGTGACTCATAAATTGGGCAACCAAAGTCATGTTGAAGTTAAAATTGAAACTCTGACCAAGTTAATAACTGGTTGTTTGCCAAAGACCATAGAAGCCAATCGTCGGATCTTCCCTCCATGTGAAACGAGACTAGTCGCAGACGCCATTCTTCTGGAGCATTGTAGGAATCAAAGAGTTTGTCAATCTGAGAAATCCATCCTCTCGGGTCGAAACCATCAAACTTCGACACCTTTGATTTCATGGCTTCGAAAATCAGAATAAAGGGGTCCTCTGAGTTCGGTGTCGTGAGATCATAATCTACTGCAGTCTCACTCTCAACAAGAGCACCAATTGATACGATCTTGTCGAACATATAATCATATCGATAACTAGGGGCACTTCGAGTGGCCTCTAACTCCATAGAAAAAGGGTTTTTCGAGTAGCCACACTCCATTCAACAGAATGAAGATTGATTCATTCGATAGCCTACCAATAACAACTACTACATAATATATAGTGTAGGTATTTCTACCGTATTGGGCTATACAAAGCTTGCATTAATTAGGCGTCATGTTATTGGGTTAGCTTCCTTTTATTCTCAGCCCAACTGATTTATCAGTTGGTTTAGGGTAAGCTGATTCCAGTTGGTACCCTCTTGGTTGAAGAGGTCTCGAACAGATTTGTAATCCCGCAATGACAAAAATTTAGGGTGGGAGGACTTAGTTTTTCAAAACCCAGGATCCATCAAGAATCCCAGATAGGGGTTGTTCTTCCATTACGAATTATCCACATTGTCCTCTCTTGGAAGAGTTTTTGACCAACCATAATGCTTCTCCAGGTATAGCCGGGTTGTGACCCATACAAGCTTCCAAAAAATCTGATCTTGGGTAGTATCGGGCTTTGAGATTTTGAGCCACGAGAGAGTTGGGTTCGTTGATAAGTCTCCAGCCTTGTTTAGCAAGAAAAGCTTCATTGAAGCACTCCATTTCTCGAAAGCCTAGTTCGCCGAAATCTTTTGCACAACAAGTCTTTTCCCAGACACACCAATGGATTTTTTTCTCCTCTCATTTTTGCCCCCACCAAAATCTGTTGATCATGTTGTTGATTGGATCGATGACCTCATTAGGGATGAGATAGCAACTCAAAAGATATGATGGAATCGATTGTGCTACAGCTTCGATAAGAACCATTTTTCCGGCTTGAGAGAGGCATTTTGCTTTCCAATTCTTTAACTTTTTTACTGACTCTATCCTCCAAAAAACCAACATATATTTTATCTTTCTCCTTTTTGGAATTGGCAGCCCCAAATACATTTCATGCTGCTCAACAATCATAGTTCCCCATCTGTTTCCAAGATGAGTTTTTGTGTTCCGAGGGATGAATTTTTTGAAAGCTACGACATATTTGTCCATGTTCACCTTCTGTCCCGAGGCCCTTGAATAACAATCACTGATGTGTCTAACTGTATCAATTTAAATTTCCTTTACCCTACCAAAGATAAGGCTATCCTTGGCGAAGAACAAGTGAGAAACTGTTGGAGCCCCTCTGTAAACTTTTGTTCCGTGGATAATCCCCTGGACTTCAGCTCTATGAATGAGAGCTGAAAAAACTTCAGCACACAAAAAAAAGAGATATGGAGATGGGGGTCGCCTTGTTGGAGACCCCTTGATGGGGTGAAAATTCTGGAGGTTTCTCCATTAATGATGAGTGAATATCTGACCGTCGTAACACATCTCATAATCAGATTAATGGTTCTTTGGCAGAAACCTATTTTAGCCATGACTTTTTCAAGAAAGAGCCCCTCAACCCTATCATAGGCCTTCGACATATCTAGTTTCAAAGCGAAACTAACATATCGGGTTGATTTTTCCCTCTTCATGGAGTGGATAAGTTCAGCTGCTAACAAGGTATTATCAGAAATGAGACGACCGCGAAGAAAGCTGATTAGGTTTGGATGATGAGGTGGGGAAGAAAGTTTTTTAGACGGTTAACGATAAAATTTATGACCAATTTCGTAGTCACATTAGACAGGCTAATGGGTCTAAAGTGGGAGGGAAGGGGCGGGGTTGAAATCTTTGGGATGAGAGTAATATTTGTATTGTTGCAGGTGGTTCTAGATCTTTGTAACCACATCATTTCTTCCTTCTTTTCCAAGTTGGTGAGCTTCGACTCCACTATTTTTCTCTTGCTCTGATTTTGAGGAGATGGGGAGTTGGTTTGAAGAAAGACGAGCTCCTGTCTAGCTTCTATGATTTGGCTCGTAATGTGGGATCTTTCCCAGTTAATCAAAGCTTTTCGAACTCGGCTGATTTTTGAGAGCTGTGATTCATCCTCCAATTTTCATCTATTACCTCTCAACAAGAACCATCTTGTAACCACATTGCTTCAAATTTAAAGGCTTTATTCCGCCTTCTGTTACCTGTTCCTTTTTTCCTAACTATGCTCACCAAAAAATGGTTAGATTGGGTTCTTGCAAGATGTTCCACTCTTGACAGCGGGAACTTTTCCAACCATTCATCGTTGGCGAGGCATCTATCGAGTCTTTCCTGAATAAAAGTTTCAACATCATGGTTGTTGACCCAAGTAAGGTTTGGACCCGAATAGCCAAGGTTCTTCGAACCTGCACTTTCAATAGAGTTTCTGAAAGCTTCGCTTTTAGACTTATTTCTGATCCTTCCCCACTTTTTTCAAAAGAGTAGAGGGCTTCGTTATTATCCCAAAGACAAAGGCAGACATGTTGGTTATCCCGAGCAAGTTCATCCAGTGACTCCCAAGTGAGATAGTTTTTGAATCTTCTGACCACCCATAGATTCCTGTAGCTCTCCAGCTAACCTCCTGTAATGCCCCTAAATCTTTCCAATTAAATCAAACTCATAATTATAATTATGGAATTTATTAATCACACATATAATGATAATTTCTAACGATCGAGTTATCGGTACGACCATAAAGAGATATTAATATATATTATCGAGCGTGAATTTTTGCAAGAGAGATTTACCTCGTGAAATGGAGATGCAATCCCTTTCCAAAAAAATGAGGAAGGAATTGAGAATGTCGATTAACTAAATGAATTATTCCAGCGATAGAAATTATTGCTGAATCGAATCAATACAAGTTGAATAACCGAAAGAGTAATAAAACCCTAATATTATAATATCGAGTTATTGATTAATCAACACATGTTTAATCATGAATTATTATTTAGTTTGGGTAACCAAAATCGAGAACCGTAGATAGATTAAGTGGTGGGATTTAAATCACAACTTTGGCCCTCATTATTTATTTGCATATTAATGTGTATAATAAAGTTTAGTATATTATATGATGGTGTGGGGCCTAGTTGGCATTTAAAGTACATAAAGCACATGAGATATTATTATGATATTTTATGTGATTAATCGCATAAAATAATAAATTATTATTCTTATTATTTTTTGAATTTGACCATGTAAAATATATTCAATATTAGATCATTTTAATTCACATAAAATAAGGATTTTCTTGAGCTAAATATTATATAACAAATTTTGTGAATTAATTGTAATTATCCAAGTTTAGTATAAGGTATTTAAATTTAATAAATACATACATATAGCCACTCCAAGATAGAATATCTACTCCTACACCTAATTGTACATTGCACATCAACTATCCCACCTCGTCAATTGAATAGATGCTTCTGATTATTAAGGTCTTATTATTCCTTATAATTTTATCCTATGATATTTGAATTTTGTATGGGAATTTGATATGTACCCTCTTTACCAATTTATGAGAGAAAGTACAAATAATATTGCTTCATTCATCCAATACTACACTCCACATATCGATTTTCAACCTAGCCTTGTACTTGAAATGAAGTGGAAAAAATATAGATTAAATTTTATTTTAAGTAATTGTTACACACATCTTCACATCAAAACATATACTCTCCATCTATAAATAGAGGCTTGATCTTCACATCAAAACATATACTCTCCATCTATAAATAGAGGCTTGAATGTAAGTCATTTCATCTCTTTTCATTTCTCCTAATGTTATAATGTCCAAATATTTCTAGAACAATACTTAGTCATTTTCACTTCAATTTCACCAGCCCTACACTTTAACTTTCAAGCTATTTTCCATTTGCAATCCTTTCCTTTCATGACCAAGTAGCCAACTATTTCACAAAAACCTTCTAAATGTATTAAGCTTGGAACGTGGAAGATGAAGAGAGTTGCTTGCCAAACATCTCAACACTCTTATTTCTCTTCATTTCTTTTATTTTTTTTTAAATCTTCTTAGAGGTAATAACTCTGCCCATAAGAGCATGCTTAGGTTCTAGCATGATATTTGAGTTTTATAAAGCATGAAATATGTCATTGTTATTTCAAGAAAATAAAGCATAAATCATGTTATGGTTATTGTAAGAAAATAAAGCATGACATGATTTAAGTGCTATTAAGCATTATTAAATTGTGTTAATCCACCCAAAATGCTTAAAAACATCTTAAAAATTTTTAAGACCAAAAATGCCATTTTTGACCATCAAATTGGCCTCGGATCAAATCCCAAGTCCCGCGTCGAGACCGAGCCAAATTTCGCCCTGGATCCATTTTTGAGCCCAAATTCATTTTTCGAGCCCGATCCAAATTTGACCACCCGGTTGAGATCGAAATCTAAAGTTCCAAATTTTAATTAATTAATTAATGTGTCTTATCCTTGAACATGTGTTCAACCTCATAACCTTGGTTATTATCTAGCATCTCAGTCAAATGATTCTTATACCAATCTATTTATGAAATCCCGACCGGCAACGACACATTATTTGAAATTTTGATAATTCAAATCAAAGTCTTAAACTCAATAAATCCAAATACAAATCATGTGCGTAGAATAAGGTTATCATATGTTTACATCGAGTTAAGCTCGAATACTTATCCGATGTCTTAACTCTTGAAGGGTGCGAGAAGGCACCCGTGTTCGAAGTCGGAGTGACATATATCGAGGTCAAAACCCGCAATATATGGTGGAATTTCTAATTAAGTCAGAACTCGAGGCGGACTAAAACAAAATAATTTGAACGAATTTCATAACTTATTAAGTTTATTTTTGCAAAGCATGTTATAGTCTGGAAATGAGTTTTGCATGTTTATAGGTCTTTCTTTCACTCTGAGTGATTGAAAGAATTCTAGGATTATGATGTTGATTGATTGATTAATTATCCGTAAGGAGTTTTCTTCGAAGATTTATTGATGATTATTGATGAATGAATTATTACATGAGCATTTTGTCAACTTAGACTCGGTATAGAGTACTTTTCAGTTGGACACGTGGCCAGAGTGGGAGACCTGCCCTGGTTTCGCTTTAAGTAGCTTAAAACAGATAGCATGGTATGAAAAGCACGTGTAAGTACTTATAACGATTTTAACAAACATGAGTAGAATTTCCCAACAAAGAAAACTCATGATTTGTATGAACAGACTACACATATGATCTGAAATTATGTTTTGGCATTGTTTCCACTGAGTGCAATTCAATGTACTCAACCCTGCATGTTGTTTTCTCTGATGTGCAGGTTGAGAATGGTGACGAGCAGATTGAGCATGGTAAATAAGGGAATTGAATTGAGAGCTGGGATTCATGTCTTTTGTAATATTCATACATGATTCATTCTTTTGTAATATTCCATTGTGAACTCTAGATTGTCCATTCCTTTTGATGAATTATGATGTAATTATCCTAATACTTGTTACTTCAAACTCTAGTCGTCTCTTTATGTCATTCATTGTTTATTATCCTTTATTCAAGTATCGAACTTAGAGTCAGTTGGCTGTCATACAATTTGAATACTTAACAATGAACCAAAAGTTTCCGTAACCTTAATTAAATCTGTTTATGTCGGATTATCATTCGACCCAGTGCCACGTCCCAAATTCTTAGCCAATTCGTACAAGCTGGAAAATCAGGGTGTGACACCTCCCCCATCAGCCCAAGAACACTAGAGTCGATATGGTGGGAACCAAAAGAGTCAACCCATATTTTGAGGCTTTCCTTCCAGAGGATACTAAGGCCGTCCCTGCACCCACCTTGGTCTCTATTGCATTCAACTATATGATAATTCTCATAGTCGAGAGTCTTAAACAAAGATTCTCCTTCCTCCGCAGTCAGTTTTGTCTCCATGAGGAAGACAAAATTAGGTTTCTTATCGAATGATTCATGTTAATTCTCAGACTGTCGGTGGGTTCCCAAGCCCCTGACAGTTCCAGCATAGGCCACTCATTGATCTCGGCGGGGCTGATTCCAGTCAGCCTCCGCCGCTGGTAAGGTTTTAGAACTTGAGGATTCGATTTTTGGTTTTTGGATTTCAGAAGTATCTGCTAGAGATGGGCTGGACAAGGAAGGGAGTTTCTTTTCCCGTTGAGTTTCTTTTTCTGCTTGTTGGGTGGAGAACGTCGGCTAGAGACTTGAGGGGCGAGGATCTCCATGTCAACTGGAGATTGAACTATAGGAGGGTTAAGTATAGTTTTTGAAACAGGGAGAGTTCTGCGGAGTGTTCGAGACTGAGATCAGAAAGGTTTGAAATCGGCTGTGGGGTTGGAGAGGATGTGGTTTTTTCACGGGAGAAGAGGCAGTGGAATGTTCCAGAAGCAGGGAAGTTCCACTTCTTGGTTAAAACATGGGGATTTTTTACTATGTTGGTGTGGTTAGGAGGTAGATGGGGCTAATGGATGGGAGAAGTTAAGTGGTCCTTTGTGAAATAGGGCTAACGATGAGACTTTTTCCTTAGGTTTTGGAGGGGGTGGGTGGTCGGTACTTTTTAAAAAGTGAAGCTTTAATAGGAAAGGTCTGCCATATGTGGAGTTCCCTCTCCACAGTACTTTAGAGCATGTCCAACTCTTCCACAATTAAACCCTAGTTGTCTCTCACAAAGAGAGAGAAGATTACGTTTTTTTAATAACTTTGGTTGGCCCTATCTAAACTTAGGTTTGAGTGCGCCTCGACGCCCGAGTTTGTCATGAACGACAAGAGAAAAATTTCAATGCTACTCCATTTAACTCGATGAAAGTCCCACTCACTTGACCCATATGATTCACCAAATAGGGCGATATCCCAATACCAAGGCGGTAAGCATTCATCCGCCCCTCCCCACTCGAACACCAAGCTCCTCGCTCAATGTTGTACTTGGTACTAGTCGATTCTTGCACATTAGCCGGTATGACCTACTTCCTTGTCATTTTTACTTCATTTTGACAGACACTGGCCTCTGCCTACATGAGTTTTTACACTCAAGGGAAATTAGTACACCACTTATCCAATCTTCTACAATAATAAAGGGACTTGGATCCCCTGCTATGCTAAAACCACAACAGGGAATGTTCTGCACACATCCAACCACCCATTCCCATTTTATTTTTTTCATCTTTTTGTTTAGTTGCAATGGATTCATCCAACTGGTTAGAGGGTATAAAATAGCTGAAGAAATTAAATACGATGGACATACGAAGAATGGTGACACATAATCATAATATGAATCAGCCCATAGCTTTAGTGGGCTATAATTGGAAAGTAAGTTCAGCTAAAAATGGCCCAATACTGCAAGGGTTTCTTCAATCCGTACGACTTGTATAAATGCAGCACCTCCCTTTACTTTTCGCCTGCTTCATCCAAACATAACAAACATTCTGCATCTTGAAACTTCTGCTTCATATTATTTATTTATTTATTTATTTCCACTGATATTATATTTCTGACAAACATATATTTTATTATTTGTGATGATGCAAATGACGAGAATGAGTACATGATGATGAGAAGCTTTCTTCTTTAGAAGCCATGATTCTTCATCTCACTTCCATGACTCTGATGCTTCGTAATTTTCGGTAATTCATTATTTTCTTCTCCGCCAATTGCTTTTTTCTATTCTAACGGTGTGAATTTCGTTTCAAGGAAAAGATTTGCTATATAGGAATGGATAATTATACAAAGATTTGCAATATTTTACTTTTTAATTTCCACGGCTCTGGTACTTCACAGTGTGTATTTATGTTCAAGGAAACTGGTTATTTTCTTTCTTTCCTTTTTTTTT
>AYJT01102554.1:0-21419 GCA_001278415.1 Ocimum tenuiflorum
GCAGAAACAGTAGTAGGGGGAGGTGGCGGAGGAAGAAGGAGAGAATGAGAGATGAAGTCATGTTTGGACTGCACAGTGGTGTTGGAGTTGTGGTGACTGGTGAGGTTTTAAAGTTTAGATTGTGCGACCAATGACACCTCCACGCGCGATCCAGACGCGCGTGGGAATAATTTTTTGGCGTTTTTATATTAAAAAAACAAGCTAAAATAATTGTTCAAATTAAAAGAAAAACAAAAATTATAAGTGGCTGCGGTCTGCTTTTGTTTGTTTTCACGGCATTGTTAGGAGATTTGTTTTTTTTTTTGGGGGAAATATTGTTAGGAGATTTTGAAGTTGAAGGCTTTAGTCCCGTGAAATGTGCACGTGGAAGGCATATGAAGCCTTTCTATTATGAATGATTATTTTTATTATTATTTATGAAAGTGAAGGTATATTTTTCATGCTTACGTTTATTGATATTAGAACAGACGATTTGGTTTAAAAAAATGAAGAAAAAGTAAAAAGAAAGAAACGATTTAGCGATATTGCAGAGTCAAAAAACCCATTATGAAGACTAGTAACGGAAATAAAGGGGTTATAATCAGGTCATTTAACTGGCATGAAATTTTCTGATTCAAGAGAATAAATAAGTGCAAATTATAACAAGGTCAAATGATGCAGATTTCCACCGGAATTTTTTGGTCTGGTAACTACAAATGGCTATTATATATTAATGTTGCATATATTTGTCATAATTATAGCTTTAATTGCTTTGGTTTTTGTTTTCAGAGGGGGAAGCTTTCAATTTATTTGACCTTCATAATATATTTATTTGATTCTCTGTAATATTTGTTTCAGCTTCCCTATATTAATAGTTTGATCCCTGCAATTGAGTACTCCTATCTTATGTAATTCATTTTGCAAGTGAATATTGATATATAACATAATTGATGCAAATAAAATATACACGTACAAATATTATATATATATATATTTATAATCAAATGTGAATTCTTTCTGGTGAATGCACTTATGAATTAGACATATTTACATGTATATTGGACATTTTCATGTAATATGGTAAGTATTTTTATATTTGCTACATCTTAAAATATAAATATGCCCATAATATATGAAAATGTCTATTTCTATGTATTCACTCACCAGAAAGAATTCACACTGATTATCTTCCTATTAAACAAACTTAACCATATTTTCCAGTTTCCAACCACGGATCGTAGCGAGTGTAAATAATAGTAAAGAGCTTTCATTATTTGCACAACACACTATGCATCAGAAGAGGCAGTTCTTATTTTTTTTTTCTCTTTTGAGGCGAGAAGAGGTTTTATATTTGAGATAATGAGATCATACGAGGATAGGTAGTACTACGTTCATATTATTGAATGTATTATCCCAATATATTTTATTATTCGCAACACAACCGGGTCGGAATCACCTATCAAGCAAATGAATATGGGTGCTACTTATAAATTTAATTTTCTCTCCATACAAAATAAATCTTGGCACAATAGATATATACATATATATATATATATATATATATTTCTTCTAGTTGAGGGGACATTAAAATATTACAAATATCTCTATCGTCTATCACGATCGATCTCTCTATATTGTGATAACCTCGTTAGGATTATCATAACATGCGAATTGTTGATCTTGCGGGGATAAGACAACCAGTATTATATACATAATTGTGATGGAATAATTAAGCCGACAGACAATACGACGCAACATAATTTTCATTACCCTTTTTACTATTATTTGTTGTCACGGATGGACATTCGTATGATTTGTTAGAGAACATGCAATACAGGAATAACGAAAAGCTCTGCTCGAGAATATACCACATGATTTGGTCACTTAATTACTGATTAATTAATGTTTATGCGTTTGAAAGTGTTATCAAGTTTTGGTATTTGCTAAAGACATTTTAGCGGAAAATTTCAGATAAATTGTTTATAATATATATAGAGAGAAATAATCTCAATCTAATTAGCAAATTGGAACTCCGTAAAAAGATCATAATAAGAGCGGACAGCCACAGTTGTAATCATATTTATTGAATAAATTACATTTTTTTGTCCTAAAAAACACAATCTTGTTTCATTTTGGTGCTACTAGATTACAAATCGTTTGATTTAACTGTCGAGAATCACTATTAATATGGATTTGATAATAGATGGAGTGTTTATGGGTTTCAGAATGAAACCCACCAAGTTAAAAGGGTTTGGTTGACTATGGCTTTCGGAATGAAACATTACATTTTAGGTTTTATTCTATTTCCCCATTCCAAACCCTCCAACCAAACGTCACCTTAACTTTCAGCCCAATACTTGCAATTTTTTTTTTGTTCCACCATTGACGATTTTTTCACATTTAGTTTCAAAAACTTGTATTTGCGGTCTCAATTATGTAATTCATTCACAACAAAATAAAAACATATATAAAACAACATCGAGAATGAACTTTTGCTGATGTGTATTAAATTTTTTGGACTAAAAGTGCAAAGAATCGGGGACAAAAATGCAAGTCTGAGACCAAAAGTGCAGCTATTGAGATAACTTGAAATGAGACTATATGGCACCAACAATGCAAATCAGTCTGTATTTATTAGACCATTTTTAATCTTCCGCCAGACTCAAACATAAACTTATTTTATGAGAAAATTTAGTTTCCAAGACATACCTAAAACACAAATGAAAACCCAAAATTATAGCAAGAGAAAATAAGACGAAGACATAAAATTACATGGGAGTTGGACATAATTAAATTTAGTTTTTCAACTTATTACGATTCTAGTCTCTAGATAATTTAAGAGTTGTAAAAGGGAGAATAACAATAATAACATTTAACATCAGAAACAACGAGAGGAAAAAAAGAAACTAATTAGGCTTCTGCTTGTGTTTTGTCTATTTCAAACCTTCAATATAAAAGATTACTGCCAATTCAGCAAGATTTAATAAAAGACTTGATTAGTGTAAACACGTGAATTGTAATGATGATCCTGCTGAAATAATTTTTCTTTTTGTTCGCCAAGTTAAATACTTGCGAGATGGGTTAGAATAAAAGACTTGCGTCATGACTCTCCCACGATCAAGAACATCCTTACTACCAGAGATCATTTGATTTTGGACTGTGATGGAGATGTTACGAGGGTCCGCAATCTCCTTAATACCTGGTTCAGCACCAAGGGAGCAAAGGTTGCCTACGAACATTTCAGGAACAAGGGCGAAAAGCGGTTCTGGCATGGTGCAATTTGGAATTCTTTCATCCCATCAAAGTTATCCATCTCCTTGTGGCTTGCCCTGCATGGGGGCTCAAGACTGCTGATCGTCTCAAGTTTCTAAATATCTCCCCGGTATGCAGGATGTGTAATATTTGTGACGAGTCTAACTCTCACCTCTTTTTTGCTTGTTGCTTCTCAAGCTGTTTCGACTAAGATTAAAGACTAGTTGGTGATTCTGCGTCAACTTTCTACCATCCCCATGGGCCTCAAATGGATTCATAAAGACAATAAAGGTTCGAGCATTATCAGGAAAGCCCGATGCATCGCCCTTACCGCGACTGTGAACCATCTTTGGTGTACTAGGAACATGATCAACTTTGAGGATCTTATTTTTTATGTCAATGTTGTGTTTAATGCTATCAAACAGGATGTGTATCGTGTTTTGTATTCTATATTTCCTGTGGATTTGGTTATTTCCATTTGAGGACCTGTACTTAATGTGGTGATGGTTTTTTTTATTTATTTATTTATTTTTTTTTTGTATTGGTTGCGAATGGGTGCTAACTTAGTTAGAATCCTTTTGCTTTGTCTTCGGTGTGTTGCCATGACAGCTTGTGTGGATGTGTTGATTTAATTAGGATGTCTACATTCAGCTCGAGCATCACGCTCGCCGCTTTTTTTTCCTAATTTTTTTCTTGGTCTCCTAATGGGTTTTGTGGCTGATGTTAACTTGGTTGGATGATTGGTTGTTTTTAGCTTTGTCCCTCCCCTTTCTTTGTTTGTTGGGTTGAGTTTTTGCACAGGTTTTATTCCAACTCGATGCAGAGGTTATGCTGCCCGTTTTTTTTTAGGGGTTTTTCTTGTTGCCATGTTTCATAGTCTCGTTTGGGATGTATGCTTTAGCAGCTCGTTCTCTTTGTATTTATTGGGTATGCCCAAGTTTTAATTGTACTGCCCTTGTTGACAAAGCCATTCTTTATTTTTTTTATGCATTCTTTTTTTCAGGTATCCATAATTTTACAACATTAAGATTTCACAAAATGTTGCATTCAAAGGATGTTATTTTGGCCCAACCAATCTCCCAAGCACACTAGCTTAGCTACCTCTTTTTTATTTTTTCGCTTACATATGTACTTTAACAAAGTGTGACAAATATCCCTCAATCAAGATAAAAACACATCAAACCAGTCGATCAGAGATCGACATGGTACAAATCACTTGCAAAATATTTTGAAAACATCCTGATTCCTGGGATATAAATTTAATTTTATTTCTCCGTTTATAGTTCAAACTATATCTCGAAAACCTCTCATTTGCGAAATTAGAATATTGGTATGTTTACAAAAACGTGTAACATGATTACGTACTTAGAGATGAGCTTCAAAATCCATTTCAAGTTAAAATTCATGGGGCGTACGAAACAAATGCTCGATGGAGAAAGCGATACAAGACGAGGTCGCAGTGTATCGGAAAATTTGTATCATCAACTCCGGTGGTATTCTTATTGGAGTAAAGATAAGATAATCACTACCTTAAGGGCCATGTGGCATTCATTCAAGTAACAGAGATATTATCATCATTCCACTCCATGCACATATAAATAACGCAATGAAGTATTCCTAAACCATACTATGAAAACAGGCGCTCATCCATCAACTCTAATACTCCTCTGTATGCTTTAATTGTAATTTGTAGCTACAAAATCACAAGAATTCCACCATAACTGCACAACTGAGCCAAAACTCCTTATACAATGTTTGTTTAGCATAAATAAATGGACAGAGTAGCTGAGAGATCATACATATATACGAGGAATCAAATCTGTGTTCAACACCTTGGATTTTGATGATATCAAGTTTGTAAAGAAATCATATACGATATTGCTCCATTAAAACCCTGCCCACAATTTTCGTAAATAGTATATCTCTCAATCGGACTTGTTCCTGCGTATTCCTTTACTTCCCAGCACCTCTGCAGTGATTTTCATGGATTCTAATTGATCAAAACTGAATTAGAAAACCCCTTGTTGGATACGTCAACATACATCTTTCAATCCAACCATTGAAACTTGTTGGTTCTTACACAATCAGCTTGCTACTTTTGGTGATGCAGATTGCTAGATATTTTACTACTTATCCTAGATTCAACATTTAATCATTACTTATTTATTTATATCCATATGGGATGACTGCCACTGGGGCTGCTACAGGATCTACTCCTGGTTGATCTAAAATCAAGGTGGGCTTTCTATACTATAAAAATAAAGCTCCAATGTGTTTTCTTTTTCATAAAATGCATCAAAGCACGTTTATTTGTGAACTTGAATATCAACACCAAATGTACTTTCTATGTGGTTTCCTATCTGTCACCTGAGTCGAGAAGGCGGCCGGAGAGAGACTAACACCCCCTCGGATAAAGGAAATTGGTGCTGGTAACGAATTCGGGTTCTGATCATGAAAAAGGGGTCAGGATTAGTGCACTCGATGCCTGCTCGTTAGAGATACGCCTAATCTGGATGTGCATCGTGTCTAGGATAGGAGGCATCATCCCCAGTACAAAGTAAGCATATAGTGATTGGATGAATGTTCTGATTGATATGAGCTCAATGTGTTAATGCATGAAAAAAATTTGGAGAACACGAGTGGATTTCACTAAAAGCTTCGTGAGATGCCGTGTTATTATGTGCCAACCATTCTATATACTTGCATTGTTTTTGGCAATGTGTTCAGGAGGATAATGTACTCAACCTTGTATGTGTTTCTAAACATGCAGGTTAAGCAGGTGATGAGGGTCGGGCCAAGCTGAGATGAACGTTTAAACCCTAATAATGTTGGTATATTCCAGATCTCATATCGTCATATATGTATCTGATGAGATCCTATTTTGTGTATTTTGATACCGAGCTTCGTGTTCTTGTAAATTTTGATTGTTTAAACTGTTTTTAGTATGGTTTATATCTAATAATGGAAGCCTCATATTATGCTGAGTAGTGATTTGTTAATGATGAAGCCTGTATATTATATCGGATTTTGTTCGAGTAATGACGATGTTGTTGGCTTGAAATGCATATATTACAATATCTATTTGAGTTTTATCCCAGTGGACCAGCTCCACTATTGGAGGTCGGGGCGTTGACAAATATATTTTTACACAATCATATTTTTATTAAATATGAGTCTTTTAGTTAAGAGTTTAAAATTCAAAGAATAATAGTCAGAAACTTGTTTCTACATGCTCCTTTAAATACATATAATTTGATTCACTAATTAATTTTATATTTTTTTTAGCAATTATTTCTCCAAAATGATATTCCGATATTTGTATATTTTTCAATTCAATTTAGGTTAGTTTATTATATAATTGTTTACTCCTGTTACATATGTGCTCTCTAGATTATTATATAACTTTTTGAGTGTTTGGATTTAATTTAATTTATCTTGATTTGAGCTCAAATTTGAGCTCGCATAATTCATATTTTTTTCAAATTAGAGTTCGCATAATTCATATTTTTTTTTCAATATCCACATCGTGAATGCAAATGGAATTTTCACCATGAAATCCAATTCAATTTTAGGTATTATTGATATTTAACTTGAATTAATTTTTGAAATATAATTGCTTACTTTTAATGTAATTAAATTATTTTATAATTATGTATAAACTATTGAAAATAATTCAATGAAATCGAAAGATTTCAATGAAATTATTTTGTAATTGTGTATAAACTATTGAAAATAATTCAATGAAATACAATTATTTTATAATTGTGTATAAACTGCTGTGGTATTAAAAAGATTTCAATGAAATCGAAAGACTAATAATAATAATAATTCACCAACAGACTTAAAAATTACTACGAGGCATCCCCAGTCATCTTCCCCCTAAATATTCGAAGGCAACTTCGAATAAAATTGTATTTGTAAATTATAATCAAAAACCTAACAATTACAATCAATCAAGTTCACAAAATCCAGCAGTCATTGCACCTGCTTCGCAATGCAACTTTGTCGCTATTGGTTTCACTAGTGTTTGGAGCAGAATATATTACAATACGAAGGGCAATTCTCACACAGTTGTATATTCAATCCACCGGTTGCTACAGTAGCGCAATTCTCCAGAATTTCTTACCGACCCAGGTTTGGGCCCTAGCTCGCCCTATTTCGTTTACTTATATGATTTTTTTTTGGTCGAATTCAAGCTATTGTGATTTCACCTGAAGCAATTGATTGGTTCTTCGAAAAATAGGGAAACATGAATTTGGCGCTGTTAATTTTGCTCACTTAACTTGTTGGTTTTAATTTTTCAATGCATGTGGCGTTGAATGTGATTTGTTGTATTTAGGGGATTCCAGTGGGTGGTATTGGAGTGCAGGCTGGTGTTAGGGTTTGATGTGGAAACGGGCTGGAATTTGAAACCATATGGTTCTGGCGATGGATGAGGATGAGAACAAAATGGGTCTGAAAAGAAAGTCTAAACATATCGAAAAATCAGTTGATTTGGGTGATGATGAGCCTATCAGGACACTGCTAAGGCCCAAAGGCAAAGGGAATTCCAAGAGAAGTGAGGTGGCTGCAGATGGGGGTGGAAAAAAACTAAGGGTTGAGAATACGGCTTCTGATTTGGATGAGACATTGGCGATTATGCGGAAAAAGTTGAAGGGTCCAAAAAAGGATGCTGGATCTGCTGCAACGGCTGTGAAAAACTTGAGCAGCAATGTATCTGAGCCCTTGTGGCAATCTCCTGATGTGTCTATGAAGGACTGTGAATCGGATTCAAATTTGATTTCTGAGGCAAATAGAAGAATCCAGGGGAGCAATGAGGGTGAATCTTCTGGGAATGCAATTATCGCGGATAGTAAAAAGAGGAAGACTAAAGTAAAAAATAAGAGATCTAAGGTCAATTCAGATGCATTGATAATTGAAAACTATGGATCGAATGGTTTGTGTTACAATACATCTGGGAATAATGCATCACAGCACGGGAAAAAGGTTGCCTCTGAGTCAGTGGGAGAAGCTTCGGAGGATTCCCTATCTGCCTACTTTCAGAAGGTGCAGTCAGGGTTGGTTGCAAAATCTCGTAATTCTTCTAGATTGAAGCTGGAAAAAGAAGCCAAGGTGTCAGGTGATGGGACATATTCTGGTGCTGGCTCAGAGGCTCTTGAATTAGTCCAGGAACCCCTTATCCCCGATGACAACTTCCGTGCAGCATCTGGCCAAGATTCCTTAAAACTTTCTTTTTGTACACCAGACTCCAATCACGTGCGACAATCCACTGACGAGGAAGATTCATCCAGGAAAGAGAAATTGGCTCTTTCAACCAGTATCCAAAATTCTGCTTCAAGCTTGAGGACCAAAATCGGAGATGGCAAAATAAATTGTGAGTCCATTGAGGACCCACTTGTGTTGGGAAATGCACCCCCTGATTCAAAAATTTTGCTGAATGGAAAAACTGATGTATCTAGCTGTGTTGAAGCTAAGGATTTGGGCTCGACTAAAACTAATGGTGATGTTAAACTAGACAGTCTACTTGACAATGATTTGTTTCCATCGTATTCTGGCCAAGCGCAGCTCCGCTCATCACATTCTACCTTTGACAGCCCACATAAGGAACGTAATTCCGGGGATGTTGATGTCCCAGTTACAGCCCTTGCTAAATGCTTTGAAGAAGACATTCAACCGTCTTCCTCGCAAGAGAGGGCAGATGATCAGACATCGGAATGTAGGTCATCACCAGCATCAGCTAGTGAATGCTATAAATATGAGATCGTTTTCCGGAAGCATGATGACGAGTCCCAGAAAGTTGTCAATGAAACAGAACGCAATTTAGAACCTTCTCGTGTTCTTCTTGAAGGTGAATGCTTGCCAAACTGTGACGATCCTTCTGTGGGTGAAGAGATCAATGGAACCACTCACTCATCTGTTTTACTGGATCATCAAGGAACTCATGCCAAAGATAGTGGATGCCTAGATGATCCTGAAACAAAAGTCAGTACTGGAACTGTCAGCCAGCGAGCTGCACGGAATGCCAGAAAGCAAAGGCATGGCGACATGGCTTATGATGGCGATATTGATTGGGATGTTTTGATTCAGAGTCAAGAGTTGTTTGGAAGCCATCGCATAGATAACACAAGAGAAAATCTCAATCCATTATCTACTGTTATGGATGCAGCGAGTGGAAAAGCAGCAGCTGTTGCAGCTGGGCTTAAAGCTCGTGCAGTAGGTCCGCTTGAGAAAATCAGATTCAAGGAAGTATTGAAACGTAAAGGTGGACTTCAGGAGTACTTGGAGTGCAGGTCAGTGTACCTGGTTCCTAGTTAACTGCCCACTTTCTTTGAATGCTGAAAACATTAATTATATGGTCTTTTCGAACTGGAGCCTCTTGCAATTGTTAGTTTTGTTGGTTAATTTTATTTGATCATCTGTAGTCAAAGTTGCTGTAGTTTACTGTTATCTGGGTTGCTAGTATGTTTATGTAAGGTTTTCTGGTGGTACAATGAATTTTGGAACATTTTCTTACTTGTGGTGGTTGCCTCGCTAGGCAGAGGGTACTACTTTTCTTCAAGTATGCACTGATGAGTGGTGAATAAGAAAGGTGGTTGAAGTTAATTTGCCCGTCTTTTGGGGGCCCAGTTTGATTTATTTCTTTTGTAATGGTTGAGAACATGTGAAGATAGTCTACTTGGTTTATTGAGGGATGTGGCTGTTTGGACCATGGTGTTCTATTGCAACTTGCGGAAAATGCTAGTGTCCTGTTTTTGTATTTAATAATTGTACTGTTTTCTATTTTGAAGGATAATTTATTTCAGTTTATTTATATAGAACAACTTTTTTTCTTAACCTTAATCACTTACCTAACTGATTTATTTTTGGCTTTACTTCGCAATTTTGCCTGTTGTGTCTGTATATGAGATATCTCACCTTTTTCATGTTATTTCATTCTTTTATGAAAACTTTGGGGACTCAATTCTCTGATGCGGTACAGGAACTATATATTAAGTGTTTGGAACAAAGATGTTAGCCGGGTTTTGCCTCTGTCAGATTTTGGGGTGTCTGACGCTCCTTTGGTTGCAGAAAGTCCGCGCGCTTCTCTAATTAGAAATATCTTTATCTTTCTTGATCAATGTGTAAGTTTTCCAATTCCATTGCATACTGAAAGAAAATGCATTATTTTCCTCACCTGTACCTGATATGTACCTAGTTATTTCGGATTCTATATAGTATCGGGGCCCATGTTCCTGATTATTTCCAAGTCAATCAATCAAGAAATTTGGTGCATTTGCCTTTCATAGTAAATGACCTCTAATATAAATTATTGAATTAAACAGAGACACAAGTTTCCTAGGAGCAGGGATCATGCTGAAACACAAAAGAACTAAACTGTTGTCGTACCTTTGTGTTCAATTGCACAAAACTTTGTTGTGGTCCAATATTTTTAAGCTATATGTTGTACTAAATCCTTTGGTTCTTTGTTCACTTGGTAATCTTTTCAGGGTTACATAAATTTTGGAGTGACTTCTGAAAAGGAGAAGTCATCAAACTGCATCAAGCATGACTTGAAACTTCTGAATGAGGAGGTGTTTGAAGAAAATTCCAAGCTCCGTATGCCTGATTCTGATGGAGGAGTTCCCTTTATTCTTGGGAAGGAAAAAATTCTAGAGACTTGCATTGGGGGAAATAATGAGGATGCATCTGGTTATGGAAATCTGGCAGGCAAGGTCTCATCAGAATGCGAGCTTTCCAATGTTGAGGCTTTAGAATCATCTACCCCATGTATTCATGAACAAAGTCCACACGATGATTGTCAAGGAACTAATGCATTTGATCCTAAACCTAAGGAAGCTGCTACTACAGAAAATATTGATCTGTCATGCAAAGATGAAAATGGGATTACAGTTCCAGCTGTCCGTCCTGATTTATCCTTTTCTGCTGAATCGGTATCTACTATGCCTATAAAGCTTCCGAGAGGTGGTCCTGCCAGTTCGTCCGACTCCTTTAATTGTGAATATAGTCATAGATGTAATGATTCAGGACCGAGAAAGAATGTGATAGTTGTAGGAGCTGGTCCTGCTGGCTTAACTGCAGCGCGCCATTTGCAGCGCCAAGGTTTTATTGTTACAGTCCTTGAGGCTAGGAGCAGAATAGGGGGTCGTGTTTTTACTGACCGTACATCTTTAAGTGTTCCTGTAGACCTTGGAGCCAGTATCATTACAGGTGTGGAAGCAGATGTGGCCTCGGAAAGAAGGCCTGATCCTTCTTCCTTGATTTGTGCTCAGTTGGGACTTGAGTTGACGGTTTTGAACAGTGACTGCCCCCTATATGATACTGTGACTGGTGAGAAAGTTCCTGCAGATCTTGATGAAACATTGGAAGCAGAGTATAATAGTCTACTGGATGACATGGTACTGCTGGCTGCTGAAAAGGGGGAACGTGCCATGAAAATGTCTCTTGAGGAAGGTTTAGAATATGGCCTCAAGAGCCGTCGCATGGATCATCATGGACAAGATCACATAGAAATTAGACCCATTAAATCTCAAGATAATTCTGCTGCTGCTGAAAGGATGTCCGCAGATGATATAAATCCTAATTCTGAGGTTTCTAAAGCAGACGGCTTGAGTCCTCTTGAAAGAAGAGTTATGGATTGGCATTTTGCTCATTTAGAGTATGGCTGTGCTGCTTTGCTTAAAGACGTCTCACTTCCAAACTGGAATCAGGATGATGTATATGGAGGGTTTGGCGGAGCTCATTGTATGTTAAAGGGAGGTTACGGCGCTGTTGTTGAATCTCTTGCAGAAGGAATTTGCATTCATTTGGACCATGTTGTTTCAGATATTTCATATTGCCCCAAGGATTCTGAGATGAATAATGAACTACATAAAAGAGTTAAAGTTTCGACACTGAACGGGAATGAATTTTCTGGAGATGCAGTTCTGGTCACAGTACCACTTGGGTGCCTGAAAGCAGAAACTATAAAATTCTCACCACCTTTACCCCAAAGGAAATATTCATCTATAAAAAGGCTTGGCTTCGGCGTCCTAAATAAGGTGGTCTTGGAATTTCCTGAAGTATTTTGGGATGACAATATTGACTACTTTGGTGCCACTGCTGAAATCACAGATCAGCGTGGCAGGTGCTTTATGTTCTGGAATGTTAAGAAAACAGTTGGAGCACCTGTTCTTATAGCCTTGCTTGTTGGTAAAGCTGCAATTGACGGACAGGATATTAGCTCTGCCCATCATGTTGATCATGCCGTGGTTGTTCTACGGAAATTATTTGGGGAAGATAAGGTTCCAGATCCTGTTGCCTCTGTCGTAACTGACTGGGGAAGAGATCCTTACAGCTATGGTGCATACTCCTATGTTGCTGTGGGTGCATCTGGAGAAGACTATGATATTATAGGCAGTCCTGTGGATAATTGTTTATTTTTTGCTGGTGAAGCAACATGCAAGGAGCATCCTGACACAGTTGGTGGAGCGATTATGAGTGGGCTTCGAGAGGCTGTACGCATAATTGATATATTGAATACAGGAACTGATGACATTGCAGAAGTGGAGGCCATGGAGGCTGCAAGAAGACATACAGATATTGGAAGGACTGAGATAAAGGAAATTATCAGGAGGCTTGATGCTTTGGATTTCTCTAGTTTATTGTATAGGAAGTCTTTGGATGGGTCCGAGATTTCAAATTGGGGCTCAATAATGAAGGATATGTTTTTCGCTGCAAGAACCACAACTGGAAGATTACATTTAGCTAAAGAGTTGTTAAAACTTCCCGTTGGAATTTTGAAGACCTTTGCAAGTACTAAAGAAGGACTCAGCACCCTCAACTCATGGATTCTGGTATGTGCCCACTTGATGTGTTGTTTTAATTTACAAGCAGGTTATTCCAGTTTCCCCCAAATTTTTCTGAATACAAATATTATTACTTTTTAAATTTTTATTTGCGGTTGCAGGACTCAATGGGAAAGGATGGAACCCAGCTCTTGCGCCACTGTGTCCGTCTTCTTGTGCGCGTTTCAAATGATTTGCTGGCTGTCCGTTTGTCAGGTTATCACACTTTTTCCTCTCTCTAACCACCCTGCACTGTCTCTGCTGCATGTTTTTGTTTGGGTACCTTCGATGGTGTTGGTTCATTATAGGACTGTTTGTGGAATTATGAAGAATCATAGTCTGATTTTCTTCTTGTATTACCTTCTTTGAATGTTCTTGAAAGATTTAATTAGATGTTTTGAGATCATCCACTAGAATTTTTTTTTCTTCTTTTACTGCCCTGCACTTTGGTGGGTGTCCTCACATAATTTTCAGGACATACGTGATAATTCTCATTCCCATGATGTCCCCTTTACTTCAGTCTTAAGTTCTTTCAAATCCTTTACGTTAAGCACCAAAATATTTGCTCATTGCTCACTAATTACCTCAGGTATTGGAAAAACCGTTAAAGAAAAAGTTTGTGTACATACCAGCCGTGATATACGTGCCATAGCCAGCCAGCTTGTGAACGTGTGGGTTGAGCTTTTCCGTAAGGAGAAGGCTTCTAAAAGTCTGAAGTTACTTAGGCAGTCAACCCTCGATTCAAAGAGCAAATCTCCTGTTGTTTCTGGAAAGCCACCACTTCGCATGGGCACTAAGCAACTGATCGATGAGCCTGTTCAACCCGGAACGAGAATTAACCTGAAGTCAGAAGTTCAGCTGTCAAACTCTAATGATTCTAGCAGAAATGTCATGGAGGAGGAAAATCATGAAGTTCTCATGTCTGAAGAAGAAAAGGCTGCCTTTGCTGCAGCAGAAGCAGCTCGTGCTGCGGCAATTGCTGCTGCTAAGGTTTGCTTCTTTTTCTTTCTCTGGAATTCATACATCCTAATCATAAGTTTTACTCTGTTATTCATGTTTCCATATGTGCTGGATTTGGACAAACTGATTGCTTCATAGAACCCTGGTTTCCATAAAAGAGAAAAACTCGCTTTCTTTTGATCCAAAGGTGTCAAATTGAATGTTTCTTTATTTGTTTTTGTGGTTGTCGATGTTAATCCTTTTGCCAAGATTCTGTGTATGCGGTAGCAAGCCGAGTTTGTTAGGATTTATGATTTACATTATATTTGCTTTAGGGTTGCTATTTTATTAGGATATATGGTTAGTGTTTGAAATAACACTCATGGGCCTTAAACACCTATGTGCCATAATTATCTCCTTTAGAGATGGAGTTAGGGTTTATGACAAGTTTAAGTTTCAGAACTACAGCAGCTTGAAGCTGGGCAAGTTTCTCTATAAACTTGGTTTTCCATTTGTTCTTGAGCATTTTTAGTTCGTTTCTGCTATATCTTCCTTTTTCCTTCCTTTATCTCCATCAACTTGATTCTGTAATAAGATAGATGTGCGGCAATCCCCCTGGATTTGCATTATCTTGAAATAACTAGACTCACCACTGCGTGTTTTAGGGTTAAATATAATTTCTGCTACATGTTATCTTCTGTTGCCTATTTCTTTTTGTTACTGGTGGATAGACTAACCAATATCTTTTTTGAGCTTTATGTCCTTGTTCTGCCACACTGAATCTATTCCAGTTTCTAACTGCTGCTTTTGATCTGCTTCGCAATGTTTTTCAGCTGCTGTTCTATTCTAACGAATTTTATTAACTAAAAAGCTGTCAGCCTGCATTAGATGCCATATGCCGTTACTTATTTGTTTATTTTGGGTTCTTAGGTTTTTGACCATTAAATGTTCCCTTTACGCTTCAGTTCACATATCTATGTGGATTGTGGTCATGGATGTTCAATGTGTTGGGGTGGGGTGGGATTTTCAATATGCTAGGTTTAAAGGTAGCTTATTCTTCTGTTATACCTCTGACCATTTTCACTCTGTTGTATGCTGCAGGCATACGCTGCTTCTGGAGCAAAGCACAATGCATCATTACAGCCTCCCAAAATCCTCTCTTTTCATAAGTTTGCTATGCGTGAGCAGCATACACATATGGATGAGTGTGACAGCAGAAAGAATTGGTCTGGTGCTGCAATAGGAAGACAAGATTGCTTATCTGAAATAGATTCAAGGAACTGCAGGGTGAGGGATTGGTCAGTTGATTTCTCTGCTACTGGCGTCAACCTCGAGAGTTCAAAAATGTCGATGGACAATAGATCACATCGGAGCAATTCTAATGAAATTGCTAATCAATTGAACACCAGAGAGCACTCCGGGGAAAGTGTAGCTGTAGATAGCAGCATATTGACAAAAGCATGGGTTGATAATGCCGGTAGCATAGGAATTAAAGATTACAGTGCTATTGAAAGATGGCAATGTCAGGCAGCTGCTGCCAGTTCAGGCTTCTCTCATGGAACAATGCACGTAACAGATGAGGAGGATTCCAACATGAGCTCAAAGTTGCATAAGTGGAAACACGAGGCACCGGCAAATGAGAGCTCTGCCTCTCAAGTCACGATAAGCAAAGAATCCAAAGGCAATCAGCCTAGAGGAGCAGAGCGTATAAAGCAGTCAGTTGTAGATTATGTGGCTTCTTTGTTAATGCCCCTTTATAAAGCAAGGAAAATTGACAGGGAAGGTTATAAGTCAATAATGAAGAAAACGGCAACTAAGGTCTTTCTTATTATTCCTTTTGTTCTCCTTCCCTACTGTCAAGCATGTCTTATCTTACTTTATACTGTATGTCAGGTCATGGAGCAGACTAATGATGCTGAAAAGGCAATGTCTGTTTATGAATTTCTTGATTTCAAACGTAAAAATAAGGTGGGTATTACATAATCTCAAATCTCAGCTTATAAGGCCATAACTTTATGGTGGTATTAAATTTCTTTTAGCATAAGCGCTAAATATTCTAGGATTCTTTCCAAAGATGAGAATAAATGATTGGATTTTGTCATCCTTGTGCCATGATTGTATCATAATATGTTTTAAGCCATCAAAATATGTGAAAGTTATCTTATGGAAACTTAACTGGGATCATCACATGGATTCATATGTACTTCTGTTTTTTCCCCTTGAGTTACCTAAGATTATCAATCTGTGAGCTCGAGGACTGGATGACTCTAGTGTTTTGCTTATATTTATTTATTTTTATTATAGCAGTTCTTTTATGATGCCAATAACCTTTGAGATGCTTAATTTTTATGCTGGTAACCATAATCATTATGGCATTTCGCAATGCCGAGGAGAATTGTGTGTCAAGTTATGTGACCTCTGGTTTTTTCAGCTCATACTTTGTTTTCTTCCTCAGCTGTTTTCTGCTTTATTATTTATCTACCTTTTATTTGAAGCTTTAAAAATCTCATTTTATCATGTGGGCAGATACGTGCATTTGTGGACATGCTGATTGAAAGACACATGGCAATGAAGCCAAATGCGAAGTCAGGTTCTTTTGATAGGGATTGATTGGTGGACCTGTACACAGGATTGAGAAGGCTGTTATGACTATACAATTCATGGTTCCGGCAGTTTTTATGATTTCTGGTTAATGCATAAATGAGGCTCCACTGGTAGATGGTACTTGTGGTTCATCTAGCTGATTGTCCAGCCAAGACCATATCATGACATCTTAGTGAAGGCCTAAAAAATTTGGACGGTGTCATCCAGATCTTATATCCAATTTTTCATCCTCCAATTGAGAAATTGTTCAGTTAACGTGGAATTGCTTTTTGGAATTTGTTTCTTGTTATTTTAACTTGTATTTTAAGGGTAGAAGGTGGAAAACCCCTAACTTTTTTCTTCAGGCTTAGAAGATAAATGAATTGATTTATGACTTCGGAGATGTGTACAGTTTAGATTATTTTATGGAAACAAATATACAGAATTCTGTCAGAAGTCATTGCTTTTCTCTTCGCTAGTTTTAGTTTTATTTGTCTCCAAATATAAATGTTATTTTTAGAGGGCAACATGTACTCTTTCCTTGTTCCTACAAAAGTAAAACTTGTCAAATTAGAATTAGAAGCATGTCTTGGCTGTTATCATTTGTCTTTACATTTTGAAGTAGGGAAAAACTCGTTTGTCAGAAGAAATTGCCATCTCCATTCCTTCCGTTTTCCTGAAAATGGAATGAGTAAAAGGTAATGTTATTGTTTATTTCATCTTATTCACTTGTAAAGGGTGAGATTGCATTACTTTTGTGGGTTCCGTTGTTACTATCTTCAAATACTTCATGATAATCAGAAAAACACAGATTTTATACCCACTATTCTTGGGTATGGGCCATAATGTGTTATTCCTATTGCATATTTTGTTAAATGTATTCAGTGTTAGTTGTTGACTGTCTTGTGCTTTCTAGAAATAATCCTGGAGTCTGAACAAGTCCAAAAATTGTAACATTTTCTCATTGTATAATATATGAGGTGGTTTTTCCTGACTCTTTGAATAATTGTGTTAATGCTAGCACCAGTCATTGAATCTCACTGTTCATTCTCCTCCAAGTATAGCTGAACATATGGTGCTGCAGCTCAGGTGTTTTGCATACAGGTATGGTGGTGATAAGAGTCATATTTAGATGTGGTTGTCAATTGATATATTTATGAGAGCTGGAATTGTAAGAAATTTTATCTAGCTCCCCAGGTAACTGTACTTGCCTCCACATCCTCTAAAATCTAGCAGGTTAGCGTAACCTGTGCATTTTCTTTTCCTATAGGAGAGAATTATTATACATCTATCAGATTTGTATTCTCAAAATGTGGCACAGAAGCCAGGGTGATTGTTCAATTTGGGAAGATCGGTTCCCAGGAGTGATTGGTAGTGCACATAATCGGCTTGTCTGTGTTATGGGAAGAAGTTTTATCCTTGTTCATGGTTCTCTTGCCAAATGGTTCATACACGGTAGACAAATGATCTCAGGAGGTTGGTAAATTGCTTTTTTCTTATAAAGCATACTAGATGTCTCGTGTTTATACCTTTTGCTTCATGGAAACTTGTGATGGAAGATGGGATGCCACTGTCTGCCAGAAGTAGATCCGTCCTTTTGTTTTCAGGTATCAAGCGCACACAACTTTATTATCATATATTTATTAATTATTCAAGTGAGATGGCCCGGAAGAAATTGCTCTTCTAGGAAGAGTAAACTTAGGACATTTCCCAGTGTTTTTATTAGGTGGAGGGAAAGATTGTATTATGTGATGCTTGGCAGTGGCCAATTGAGAGCATCATAAGTTGGTTTATTAGGTAGACCAAAGGGTGAAGAACATATATTACCCGGTGCAAAATAAAGGAGGAAAGGAGAAAAACAGACACATTTTCTATATGGTATAGCTGAAGAAGTGGCCGGAGGGTTTTATATCCGTCCTTCATGTTTTCTTTTTCCTTCCATTTATGAGTAATTGAATCATTTTTGTTACCCTTGAGGTCTGTGTGAGAGTTGAACTGAACTATTCAAGCGTTAATTTGAACATTTCCTTTGAATTTGGTTTGGTTTTTTGGTGGGAGTTATTACTTTCTTCAACACTAGTTGGTTATCCAGGTTTCAATTCGTTTTTAGGTAATTTTATACAAGTACCCATTTTTAAACTAATGAGAAATTGATTCTTGTTTTTGTATATTCCTTTATTTTTTATTTTTTTTAATGAACACATTGTCTTAGTTGTGTTTGTTTTCTTCATTTCCGGGGTATTTCTTTTCTGTACGTAACATATTTCCTTTTTTTATATATGGCTGTTTTGTGTACATTTTCGTACTTCTATTGTTACACACATTTGCATGCACTTTTTTTTTCCATCCTCCACAATTACATGATAATGAATTTGAATAAATTAAGCCTGTCGCGCAATTAATAAATAACATATGAAATTCCAAAGAATTTTGTAAGTTCCCGTAGGAAAAGTAAACTTTAGGGAGGCTTTTTCTTCTTTTCTGAAATATATAGTACGCTTTTTTACAGTGAAATGATCCCGTGTATATACCCAAATACAAACCAAAACTCAATTCTGAATAATTGTTATGTCATTGTGAAAAATACTAATGCTTTATCCACCAGAAGTTACTACTTTTCAATTCAAGTTCAAACTTTAATTTGTGAGTAATTATGAAAATATGACCGTCTTGTGATTAAACCATTACCGATATTTTTATACAAGAGACTTAATATTTTGTAATATTAAAACTGCTATTTTAGTTAGGGTGGTATGGAACTGAAGTAAAATCATAAAATAGAACAAAATGAACGTTTTGGTTCGTTATATCCAATTCATTTTCTCCACAGTTCGTTTTGATTCCATATTAGGAACCAAATTTTAGTTTGATTTGGGATTGGTTTCAACAAAAAATATTTTGGTTTAAATTGAACCTACCGAACTTCACATATTTATTAATAATTTATATTTTGTAATATAATTTCACATTTGAGGATAAAATGTATTTGTCTGCAAGATCAATGATCGATAATTTTTTTTCATGATTTTTTATGTATCGATTAAAGTCTATCGAAATTTTTCCATTTATAAAATTTGTCCGTCTTTTGTTTAATGCAAGTGTTCATTTTTATTCCGTAGATATTGCATAATAAATAACGTAAACATATCAAAATTCAATTTTCATAAAAAATCGAACCGACTGAACGGAACCAATATTTTTAGGTTGGATTCTGTCACTTAAATTAATCTCGACTTCTTGGTTTTCAAGTCTTTTTGAAAGTTAAATTTTCGATTTTGTTGGTTTGATTGGATTTTTAACCGAAGCGTTTATTTGCATAATCCTATCGGTCAAAATCCAATATTTAATTACAATATTATAAAAAAAATCATCATTTTATTGAGTGAAAAAATAAATATCAATACTTTCTATACGATAATACTTATTTCTATTTTATATTAAAATATTAGTGAAAATTTTCTTTGTGTTAGCGATAAAAGACCTAGTTAGCTTAGTCTTCCTTGCCCTTATATCGGGGGTATGGAGGTTCCAGGAAATTTTTTCAGCGATTACGATGGCACCTCGTCTTCGCACAATCCAAATGACCAGAGAAGGTTACTAAACTATTATCTTTGTATAAAAAAGAATAACAAACGATAATTTGTAATCAAAATGGATACCAAATTTTTATTTATATTTATAAATATGATATTTATCTCTAGCAAATTTTTTGTTTTCATATTCTATTAATTTTACTTTTGTTTCTTTATTAAATTTTTGTTTTTCATTTTTCTGCTATAGTTTAATTTTATTTTTATACTATTTTTGTATTTTATTTTTTTTATTTTTTCTGTTTTCATTTATTGTCTTATCTTATTTTTCCTTTTCAATTTGTTATTTTACTTTTTTTTTAATTTTTTTATCGATATTTCTTGTTTCATTTGTTACTTTCTATAATTTTTATTTTTTTCTTTTTTCTTTTATTGCTTTTTTGTTTCATTTTCCTTTTGATTCCTTCCGATCGTTATTTTTTCTTTTTTAGTTTGGTATTGTTTTCATTTTTTTCTTTTCTATTATTTTTAATTTAAATATCTAGGCGTGGTTTTCATTTTTTGGTTACCTTTTTGTTTTCAATTATTCAACTTTCATCTTTTATCTTAATTTCTTGTTTTCATTTCTTATTTTTATCAACTTTAGATATATCCAGTTTATTATTTTCTTGTATTTTATCAGAATCTTTCATTATGTCCGGTTTATTATTTTCTTGTATTTTATCAGAATCTTTCATTATGATTTTTGTATTTAAAATCATAAAAGAAATATTATTCTTCGATTAATTATAGAAGGGTACAAATGAGATAAGTATACATTCTAAATAAAAATGAAAATTTAGAACTATTTTGATACAAATAATTTAGTATCTAAATAAAAATGAAAATTTAGAACTATTTTGATACAAATAATAGTTTAGTATTTTATTGATATAAATAGGATAGTTTAATATCATTTCAAAAAATTAGCAAAAGTAATTCCCCACACCTGGCAAAAGTGTAATTAATAAAATCAGATCGATCAAAAGGTTGCTCCCGATCGCGATCATCATATCAAATAATAAACGTAAAAAAAAAAAAAAAGGGGTCTCATCATCATCCAACCCTCTCTGTCTCTCTCTATCTGAGATCAGATCTCAGCAGCAATCGAAAAATGTCGTCGACGTTCAGCGGCGATGAAACGGCGCCCTTCTTCGGCTTCCTCGGCGCCGCTGCAGCCCTCGTTTTCTCCTGTATGTCACGCTTCTTCGCTCCACCTCTTGTCAGATCTAGGGTTGTTTCTGTTCTTAATCTTAACGATTCCGTTTTGCAG
>AYJT01102598.1:0-11191 GCA_001278415.1 Ocimum tenuiflorum
GAGTGATGACACGTTGTAAATACTTACAACAAATACAATAAAAATTGGACATATTTTTTTATAAGATTAATATGGGGTTTGGATGGAATTATGATGTAGACTATAGTGAACATGGGATAGAGCCCACAGGCTTATTATTTGGAGTTTTATTCTTTGCAACACATCATGTGCATTGGAGCATCTCTTCATCAAAAAAGAAATCGATTTTATCCCATATATTGAGTCTAAGCTTGTGATTGCCATGTGTGTATCTTTGTCTTTGGGGAATCCTAAGTCATATGATATTTGATTGATTTTCTTTCCTAATCTGCAGGTTTAATATATTCTATTTGGATCATTTTCCCGCTGAAATGGTTCGTGGATGTGAATGCAATAATTCGATACTTGAAATGTGAAATTGATCAAATTTTATGATTATGAACTAATGAGCTGAATGAATTATATTTCGATCTCATTCATTTATCTTGTTTTATTCCAATAAATATTTTATTCATTGAGACGAGCAAAAGTGGGCTTGAAATGAGTTTGAAAAATGACTTTTTGAGTTATTATTTTCGTACATTTTTTTGTACATTTTCTGAGTCAATTGTGTCGAAATATCTATAATTTAATTTCTATATTTCAAATTAATTTTCTATAGTGCTAAACTAGTATGGAAATAATAATAATTACTTAAAAAATAAAACATAAATAAAATGTGAGATGAAAATGTGATGGGCCAAACGTGGACCTGAACCATGCTGGACCTGGGCTTGGGTCGTGCCAGCCATGGCTCTGGGCAGTGCCGGTCTTGGTCGGCCTAGGTTTGAGAAAGCTCAATTTAAGCTTGCAAACACAAGCAAGTCCAACCCACCAAAGTAGAATAGGCCCAACTACTTCCAAAGAAGAAGCATCGTGGATCAGAAGTATAATTGGTCCAATTAGGCTCATTTTGTATGTACTATATTTTGTTCATATATTAACTCAAACGTTTGAATATAAAATAAAAAAATATATTATAAAACGTCTATTTTAATTTGAACACTTGTGACAACCCATTTATTTTGAATTTTCATATTCAATGTTTAATAATAAAGAATAATAATTAAAATTTGAACTTCGAAATTAGAATTTAAGCCCTATTAAAGAAAGAGATGGATCAACATATTTGAAGAATTCGATAAAGGATTATGAAGCAGCCGAATTGAAGGACAATATACGTTCAAGCTTGAAGGCCAATTGAATCAACCATCGAGGGCCACCCTTAAGCGTTAAAAGACAACCTTCGGAGATTGAACTGAACAATCATCGAGGATACGCTTGAAGAAGTTGTCAAAGGCTGAATGCATGCTCAAAGCAACCTCTGATGCTTGATGCAAATGGCCCTCAAACAAGACCATGTACAACGACAAACTCAAAGTCATGATTAGCACTTTCCATGAATACACTTGACAACCAAAGCACGGACCATGTGGGAGAATATTAATGTTGATTATGACAGATAATATATCATTTATCGTATATTTATAGGCCAATTTGCATCACGCCTCATAACAATATTGTATATAATCACAGAGTCGCGCACTCCTCATCTGTAAACTTTTCTCTGAAGCAATACATGCACGAGTTCTCGCCGATTTTTTCATCTTCTTAGTGATTCTCATTTAGGTCCAAGTTTCCGATAAAATCACCCACGACAATGCCTATACACAAACTCTAACAACATGATTTATTTCCTTCGTGAAAAAAGAAACATAATTCATAACAAAAAAAAGAAAAAATAATAATAATAATAGGAAGAAAAAACTAATTGGAGTTTATTGAACACTTCTGTTTCAGTAGAGGGTATAATTGAGAACACAGTTTAAAATAAATCAAATACTCATACCCTTTTCTCTCTCGACTGAAAAAACACTGCAAAATCTACACAGCCGCTTTCGGAAAAATCCAACCGACGCTTCATCGGAGCAGAGATGGCTTTCACGAAGGAGCAGCTCCTTGCACGTTTACAGGTTAGCCTTTTCATTTTTTAAATTTTTCTTTACGTTCTCCAATTTACTGCGATGGAGCAATGAGGTGAGTTCATGATGCCGACGCTATTGACATCGAAGGATTCGTTGTATTTGCGCATGCTTTTTCCCGCTGAGATTTTTCCATTTATGGCTGGATACTCTTGTATTAGTGCAGCGATCGAATCAGTTAGATAAATTTACTTAACTTGAGTTGATTTATTATCTCTAGTGCAGTGGTAGAGTCTGCTGATGATTCACATATTTCTAGTCGGGCTGCGAATCGTCTTAAAAATTAAGTCAAACCTATTATTAGTTTTGCTAAATTAGTTTAAGAATGTTCGTTTGTGGAAAGATATAATGTCATTTATCAGAAATTTAGCAATTTATATGTAGGAAATTAGGTAGAATAGCATGCTATGTGTTTTCTAGTACTAAATTACAATTTTTACAGTTAAACCTCTCCGGTGTTGCAAAAGAACTAAAAGGTAAAATTTTTTTGAATGTAAATTGTAAAGGTTACATTTTTATAGTGAAAGATGAAGAGAGCTTGGAGGTGAATTTCTGATAAGAAGTAAATTAGAAGATTACAGAGTAAGTTCGCAAAGAATAGACAGCCCCTAACTAGAGAACCCTAAACTATTTATAGGACATCGGCCTCAAATAATCTCGAAATCTTGGAGTGATCTACTCGGTTGAAGGAGTATACACTGAAGGGTTATCTTCCATAAATCGATCAATACTGCCAGATAAGCTTTGTCTCAATCTATCTTCTCTGAGTATCTCGCCAACATCGTCTGTATTTTCTTCGATGCCGTGATTCACTTAAATCATGAAAGGTCAATTTTGACTCCATAACACATATTGTGGTGAAATGCTATATTGTGCACTAGTCCTAACTGACTGAACGGATGAGAAGATAACATGTAGAATTAATTTTGTGTTTATTCTGGAAAGGCTGCTGTGAAGTTAGGAAAATTGGTTCTTATCGGGTCCAATTGTCCACTAGATATATATATAACGTATGAACAATAGAGGTTGTGATTGAGTCTATATAATTGCCTAATGTACTGTTTAGTTTGTAAGTCTTTGGTGTTTTCTCCTCAGGAGCTTCAAATTGCCTTCTCCAAGTACGAGCATCCTGTTGTGTTGACAGTTGAAGCTCAGGTAATAGAAAGTTACTGCTATTTCTCTATTTCTAGAAATTTTTGAGTATGAAGTTACCTTGTTGTTTGCATCAGGCCAAGTATGTTGGGAACTTTAAAGGTGCATTGAGCAAGAATCTGTTCTTGAAGGTAAGATGGTAATAGGTGCAATGTACGCTTAATATTTGTTTGTACTTATTTATCTTGAACTTTTAAATGCTTGTTCGCTTTTATACAACAGGACAAGAAACAAAGATACTATATTGTTTCTGCATTGGCCAACACAAAGGTAGATCTGAAAGGTATATGTGTTTTCTCATGAATTACATAACTGTTTTCTCATAGCTACTTTTTGAGGTTTCCATGGGTAAAGTTGTTTCATTGAAGAACTTCTGTTCTAAAATTTTATTGTCTCTGTTGAAAGTAATTTTTTTAATGTCAGTTCAGTGATGGTGTTTTGATAATTCCATTTGATATGTGCAGTTCTGTCTCAGAGACTTGGTCTGGGGAAAGGAGGTGTGAGGATGGCTCCAGAAGAAGCACTTTCCGAGATACTTCATGTGCGTCTATTTATATCTATTTACTCTGCTGATATACTACTTAATCTATTCTGTTTTATATCAATAATGTTTTTACCTGGTTACTTATTTCAATGATTAATCTTGTACTGTCTCTTGGCTGTTTACCTCAAAATTAGCTTAACCATTGATAAAAAAACTAGGTTTTCTGACATTTATCACCCCTTTTCGTTTGTTGCATTGTTAGGGATACTCTTTTTAGGCATATTCTATCTAAAAGTGAACAGAGAGAGAAAAGGCTCGGCTGAATCTTAGCTGAAAATGAAAGAAATATGAGTGATAATTGAATGATGTTCTGAAGTAAATGTTGTGAATTTCAGTAGGTTTTGCATTTAATTTCCAGTATGTGGTTAATGATTCTAATATGATTGGACTCATATCTCTGTGCATTTATTTATCCTAATTTATTGTAGGTGCCCCTAGGTTGCGTAACTCCATTTGCACTTGTGAACGAATCAGCAAGGTACATCTCCTTTTGGTGTTCGGGACAATGTGTGACAAGTTCGCAATGTTTTTATCTGGAATATGAAACTTTATACTGAAAAATAGTACCTTTTTGCTTTGTGAAGGCATGTTTCTTTGTTGTTAGATAAAGGCTTTCAATCTCAAGAATGCTGTTTCTTCCATCCGTTGTCAAATGACATGTCTATTGGTAAGTGATTAGAATATTTTGATTAGTCCAAGCATATATAAATTCAATTTGGGCAACTGGATTAACAAATGAAGGCAATTTGTGTAGAGAATTTTCATACATGCAGCAGTATATCACTGTTCTTTGTAATGGTATCTTTAACAATATGAGCAAAGCTGAGCCTAACACCAGCTCAGGGTTAGGTCTCCATCAATGTGCTTATCCGAAATCGTTAAAACTGTTAAAACATCTTGGACCTGAATGTCCTACAGTTCTTTATTATTTTATCTCGAGCTTTTCTCTAATGCAATTTATTTGCTGAATAGCTCTTAATACTCGTGATCTCGACAAGTTTCTCAATTCAATAGGAATAACGCCTGCCTATGTTGATCTGGAGGTAATATTTAGTTCGTTCATAGTTAGCTTGATATCTTATTATTATTGTCAAACTTGAACTTTTGATCGTTGCTGTCACAGGCTAATCCTACTGTAGGGAAGGATCAACCTCCAGATCTGGCTAGTCTTGTCCCGTCGGATGCAAAAGTCTTGGCTGACCATCCAGAAAAACAGGAAACTTCTCAAGCTTCCGAGAAAAATAATACCTCTGTGAATAGCAAACCAGTAATTGCTACCGGTATATGTCTTTTTCTCTTTCAGATGAAATATGCAATATAAGTTGGAACTTGTCGTTTTTCTCCTCGTTCTGATTGATGTACCAATAGCTCAGGAGGATTCCTCACACTTCACCCTCATGGATTACACTGATAATAGATACTGTAATCTTATAACAAGAATCTTGTTGGAAAAATCAATTGCACACTTGCATGTTGTGGATGAAGCATGAAATGAAATTAATGCCTGTTTCTTGATCTTCCATAGGGGCAAAACCTGCAAAATCATCAAATGCTTCTACAAAGGAGAAACCGTCTGTCTCCGAGAACGTGTCTATTACTTACGCTGACCCTGATAAATTTGTCGAAGAGATTCTGGAGAAGACGAGATCCATACTTCTCTCCGAGGTCAGTAACGCCTTCCGACTCTATTATTTGTTTGATTTGTTTGTGAGATCTGATCATTTTCCCTCTGCAGATTAAAGAGCAACCCACAACTATAGTTTCTAACAATATAAACAAGCAACTAGGCATGGAGTTGAAGAACCTTGCTGTGAGTATCAATCAAAATTACCTCCACTGCATTATTTATACTGATATCTTATTAAGTTTATCTAGGGAAATTATGCAATTATATCCCGAAGTATAATCAATTATGCAATTCTATCCCGAACTATTTTGGTTATGTAATTATATCTCAAAGTTTCATTTATTATTTAGTTACATTCTCGTTAGTTGAAACCGCCAAAAATGTGCTTACGTAGTCGTTAAACTCCATGTTTTCAGTGATGTGGTCATAAATTGTGTTGGAACAAAGTTATATAACGTCATTTTTCATTATTTTGAAACTTTTCGGGACATATTTTTCTTTTCGTTTTACCACTAATAAACGACGGCATTTCAAATAATGAAAAAAACAACGCTGTTTTGCTTCGTTGCAACATCAGTTGTGGCCGCATCACGCCACGTAAGCACATGTTTTACAATATCAGCTAGCAAGGATATAATTACATAACAAATGAAACTTCGGGATATAATTGCATAACAAAAAAAAAGTCCATGATAGAATTGCATAATTCTATATTTCGGGATAGAATTGCATAATTTCCCGGTTATTCATCTCATCGGCTGGCTTCCGGTTCATCTCAACTTAGATATTATGAATTATTGCAGACAATATTCAAGAACACGGCTTATACAGAAGGTTTCAAAGCTGGTATTCATCATCAGCCCAAGAGAATGTAAAATTATCCACATTCATAGACTTGTGTTATTATTATTTAATCCTACGTAGGATGACGATTCAATTAAGTTTCCTACTTGAATTCTGTCTTATGGGGAAAAGAAAAAAAAAACAATTTTTCATTTTCTTAAGTTTTCCGTATGTTTTTATATTTTTATTTAGTGAATTTACAAAAAATAAATTTCAATGAGCCTTTTCTAACAAATATTTAATGAGCCAGCGAAAGTTGGTCCAATGCGGTTTACTTCTTTTCGACTCTTTTTTTTCTTTTCACCGAGAAGAACAATGGAGATTTTATTATTTTTGTCACGATTTTAAGTAAATTGTCTAAAAGGGTAAAGTAATCTTAGAAATATATTTCTATTAATTGAATAATCCTAGGAATACTATTATTAGTTTATTGAATATGACTGCAAAGTGAAAAGAAAGTGGGTTGGCTATGAATGAAGAATGTCCAACAAATGGTCCCTCACTACATTAACCACGTTGGCTCACCCACATTGGACCGTGGTCCAATAAATGTCGGGCCATTTAATTAATGCTTGGCCCATTATTAGAATACCTTTTAGAATTTTGAAACAAAATTACAAAATGAGTTAGTGTAATTATATATTTGAATCGATTCATTTTGATATGTTTTTAGTGATAAATGTTACCCATTATTTGTAATCACACATTAGTGAAAAATGTTACCCATAATGCTTCCCAAGAACTTTTCAGAAAATGCACGCCGATTATACAATCTCATTCTCATATTATATCAAAGTTTATTGTGAATTCGGTTTATTCGAGTCCCCTCTACTTGGATGGTCGACAAGAGTTACTCTTCAATAACCTATCGATGCTTATGAGCGTCGTATATGATATGAATATTTATAAAAAATATGAGTCTGGAAATGTCTAAAAGCCCTAAAAAAGTTACAGGGTTAACGTTTCATAATATAATTGAGCAAAATTTAACGCAAAACATAACACTTAACACTTCAATGAAGTTGAAAATTTAGAAAGCTTAATGATTTTAGGAAATTAAGTTAAAAAATTAGGTACAAGTTTCGAAAAGTTATGACAAACTTTGAAATGATCCGTTATGGAGGCAGACCATTTATTCTCCAATATTTTTATTAATAAATTTAAACGTTGTGTGAATCACAGAAACTGGGTGTGTATTAAATAAAAAGATTTGGTCAATGGTGAATTATACAGTATGATCAGAAACCTAACGATCAAGAAAAATAAACATCACATGGTTGTGCAGTAGGAGATGTTGTCATTAATATTTTGTGACAAATTTGCAACAACTTTTTTATGCAATTTCCATCAAAGCCCTCCTTTCGTAACCAGGGATGGATACAGAAATTTTTTATAGGGGGACTGAATTCTTACGAGATAAAAATCGACGATAATATCATCTTCTCCAACTAATTTTGTTTATTTATGTCAACTTCGGTTGGACGTCAACGACTTTTTTTTTAATAATTTTTTTTACTTTTATTGTTTCATCTTTGCCTCACCCTCTTCTTTATTTTCTCTAATTCAAGAAACGATGAGGGGGACTAGCATATAAAGATTCGGTAAATCTCGCACCGAAACTTAGATCAGCCCCCCAACTCAAACTTAGATTCGCCCGTGCTCATAACTCATGTAATCTATATATCTAGCTTTTAAGTCTTAAGTTTTTATACCCTCGAATAAAAGTATATTTTCGTATTTTATTTCATATTTTGTACATCAACTAAAATGACATGTTATTTTTGAATAACTAATAATGAAACATCATGCAAGGATGACCTATTTAGCATATTATTAGGGTAATGCAGTTCAAATATTATGAGTTGCAAAAAGTTGGTGCAAAATATGATGATTATATGTGTATTAATTTCATTGCCGAATTTCAACACTTTATGGTCTAGAAGGTCAAAGTCACATGATTAACTTTTATGGATTAGTTAACCTTAGCCCAATAATATTGAAGGGTATGCAATTTGATAAGATTAGATATTTTTATTTTATATTATACTTTAATTTTGTAGCGAGCACAATCACACATTGTATAAAAATAAAATAGACATTGATTATATATGATATACAAGAGTCATAGCTCATAATTTTAACAAAGATTGACATACTCACTTGGAGAATAATGAATTCAAACTCAGTATTTCTTTCTTTCTGTTTTTTTTTTTTAAATTATTGTGGGTGATTTTATCATCAAATTTAGAATATAGAAAATGCAACGGAATGAAGGGAAGAAATCCAAGCAATTAGCCTTGGAAGGTCTTTTCAAGGCAAACATATTTTATGTGTTTTATCGATGAGAAATCAAGATTAAAAAGTGTGTTTGACAACTTCAAGCAAGTCTATTTATGCAATTATTTAGATACACATAATTATTGAGAAAGCTTCAATGAATAAGGAAATATTTTTAGTCTTGCTAATCGAGATAGATATGGAAAGTTCTATAGAGATGATATCCCTAAATCTGTGGCGTATCTATCCCTCGCAATCTAAACACGCACAGTGTCAATATGTCCCTCAAAGTCATTTGTCTGGATCATTGTCAGCGAACACCATCTAGGATTTGGCTACAATCTTCGACCTTGGCCCGATTTGAAACCCTTGCGGGCTGCTTAATTGGACTTCAAAGTCCTGAACCAGACCTCGAGCTTTCTTCTCTCCTAGTAGGGCAAATTATTATAACCCCCAAAAGAACAACTTGGAGAATATGCTACCTCTTTCACTCATAAAATATTCATGTTACATGATATTTTATTTGAAAAAAATATCTAAGAAATTGTAATGTTCTCATGTACATTTAGAATATGTCCGGTCCATCATACTTAGAAAGTTTGAGCTGACTATAACTTAAATAGGTTGGGATATATGATAAACTTTTACACAGGTTCAAGTCTGATATTTTCTATTCAAATGAGGTGGGTTTAAAAGCTAAACCTAATTAATAAGAAAACTTATTAAAATTGATATCTTTAAGTATAAACATACTATTTATTTTCAAATAATAAATACATAAAGTAATTTTACAAATATATTATTATACATACGAGATGATCTATTGAACTTGAAAAACATACTTTATATTCCATATATGATAGTTATTGTTATAAACTTTTGAAACTGCATGAATCGAACTTCTTTATTTAACAATCTAAGGCCATCTCCAACCTGAACGCATTCCCAGGGGATTTGTAGTGCAGTCACCCCAACCCAACAGCAAAGCCAACGCAAAATTGCATTTTGCAGTTTCTCAGCGCCAAATATGACGTTTTACTGTAGTAGCGTCATTTATTGTATGTGTGTGGATTTTATATTTATTATTTGTTTTGGGTTTGAGTTTGGAGTAGGATTGGAGATGAATTACTGTTTGATTTGATGTTTATTGCACTTTAGGTTTGAGTTTTGAATAATGGGTTAGAGATGGCTAAGGTAAACTTTTCAACCTTAATACCCATACAAAACACAGTAAAAGTCAAAGATTTTACGATACAACTATTCATACCTAAAAATATAATATGACACTATACATCTTATCTTATCTAGGTAGATCTCAAAAGGTTATTTTCGTGACACCTTCATTAAATAAAATCCAACTCTATTAGACCGACATTTGTATTAAAGTCAAAAAGAGGGACTATGGTAGGTGACTTACCATGGTCTTCATTCACCACCTCCACTAACAATTACTATCATTTGATAGAGAAATAATTATTTTTGTATTTACAAAAATTTTCTTCCCGCTTTTATTAAGTCAAATATAATTCTTTTGGACTATTCAAATATTTGAAAATCTTTATAGAGAAATAAACTAATTAATGTCCACTTGTTTTCTTGGCCCATAAGTTTTCACAATTTCTTGAACTCTTCAAATGTTAGAATTTTCTTTTTAAAAAAAAGGCAACTAAAAAAAAAAAAAGAATTTTCTTAAAAAAATAAATGTAACTCCATATGAAAGTCTATTTGGTTGTTGTTTTTTTTTTTGGTGCATTAACGGAACCGTTGGGGGGAAAGTCTCGAAAAATCAGACTATTGTTGGAGACAACATAAATGAGAGTTGGAATTCATTTTCAGATTCTTCTTTAAAATAACAATAAAAAAGAATAGAATTATAAAAATCATAAAAATAAATCAAACTAAGTTCTTTATCCCAAGGTATGGGTCGGGGCAGTCAAATGCGTTTCTATTACGGCTCGTACAGATTTATTTATTTATTTATTTTGCATAAGTGAAAGTTTCACTTAGCACAAAACTATTGTCATCCGAAAAATCAGAAAGTAAAAATTTTCATTAAGTTATAAAAAAATAGAAATCATGTGAAATCAATGTTACGAGAAAATAATTAATACTGTTACAAAAATTGTGAGTATGACATATATTTCAGAAAAGTGATAAATGAAAACCTTAATATCGAACATACATGTCATCATTATCCTATTTTTACTAGGTCTTTAGTGTAAATGTCCATTGACTCGACCAGTCTTTATTAATACCTCGATCATCCCTACCTTCTAACCTCTTTGCTCATCTGCCTCTTTGAACTTCTTCATTCGCTGCTCAAACTCTTATTCGAACTGACTCGTTTGCCATACAACTCACTCCATTTTAACTTTTTCTTTTTGGTAAAATAACTAGCATCCAAAATTTGATATGGTCCTTTCTCGTACAATTCGATTTACCAACAAACTTTCACATTCATAACATTAGCTAATTTGGTTAATATTGAGCTATTTTTTTACTCCAACATAAAAAGGGAACAAAAAGTGCATGTGTGACATTCACTAAACCCTAGTCCATAATCATTTTGTTGGCTATGAAAAAAAAATTGTGACAATGCCATCATGGATGACATCTTCAAAAGAAATCCTAGTAAAGCAACTTGACGAATAATGCCACAAAACATAAGATTATTGTATGCATTCAAAAAATAAATAAAAATAAACTATTGTGGCTTACTTCAGATTTTTCTTTCTTTTTTTTTTTTTT
>AYJT01102602.1:0-12766 GCA_001278415.1 Ocimum tenuiflorum
TATATATATATATATAGATGCATTCTGGTGAGAATTATTTAAAATTTTTAGAGCTAAAAATTATCATTATTGTACTTTATGTTTAAAATTGTTATGTAATCATCAATCATTATTAATATAAGACATTATTATATAATACATTAATCATTATTTGGAGGGCACAATAATGATCAATTTAATGCATGACAATGTGTTATACAAAACATAATAATGAGATTTTCACGTTCTCACACAAAAAATAGTTCTTATTTGAAAATTACTTGTAAAATAACACAAAGATTTGGCTCTATTTGCTTTGCTGTTTTTTTCTTCTTTTATTCATTGCCCTTAATCATTAAATTAAAAATATATATGTTACTTATAAAATAGTTAAATTAATTTTTTCAAATGTTATTAATTTTACCAAGAATCTAAAATATAAGGTGTTATTTATGTGATATGATATAAATAATAACCAATTAAAAATAGATATTAAAAATAATCATATAAAAATACACAAGATAGAATATATATAAAAATACTAAGTATTTATTCTCACACATCAAGGGTAAACTAGAGATTTCAAATTTGAATTAATAATTTCAAAAGCTAAATGGCTAAATTGAGACGATTTCAAAAGTCGGGTCTAATTGATCCAAATAGTCGAGGAGGGGTTAATTTTCACCCCTTACAATAATCAAGGGGCTAATTAGGATCTTTTCCCGTTTAGTAATAGCTACAAGAAAGTGAGGTGGATCTTTCTATACTAAACTAAAATTTCGACTTGGTGTGATTTTTGAAAATTTTCAAACTGTGTGGCACTTGGTAGTCATTGATTGTTGTACCCAGACTTTGGTAACCATGGTTGTTGTGCACCTGTGCTAACCAAACTCGTAGTATAATACTTGACAATTGACCATGATGGCCAACGTGGGAGGCCTATCTTTGGTCTGCATGATAGATGAAAACAGATAGTATGGAAGAGGGATCTCCACACGAAAGAACATGTTTTGCATTAATGGAATTATTTTAAACTAAAATCCCTATGTCCCGCTGTGGGAACATAATAGTATTCTCATTTACTTACGTATAATTTTTGGCAATGTATTCACTGAGTGCGTTTTGTACTTATACACTGTATGTATTTCTAAATGTGCAGATTGAGCGTTGATGAAATCGGAGGAACGACAAGTTGGATGGCCTTTTGAGAATCCCAATGACTTGAGATATGCATCTCCATAAGTGTATCTCAATCATTACTTTTCCATTGTGAAACTCTAAATTCTTTGTTATATTTTATGATGAATCTAAACATTAGTTATGTTGGTTTTTTAAACGTATTTATTTGTTATACTTGTTGGATTTCTCTATGTTTGATTATTAATCGTGTTGAGTTTAGAATTCCAGAATATTTAAGTAACATTGCAAAGCGTTTACCAACCATAACCCCATCTCATAATATAACATGTATTTTTTGGTGAATTATGAATGATGTCTCCTTCTCTATCCACAATATTTGGCTCAGTAAGAATACATCGTCACTGATCAGTTATCACAAGTGCACTCATCTTAGCAACGTTTTTAATTATAAGACTCATATTGTAACTACCACATTAAACTACACTCAGAAGTCTTGCAGGACATTTAATCTCAGCAGGACGTACACCTGATACTTCCCTCAGTCAAAGGACAAACAACATTCAGCAAAATATTTTTCAACCGTGATAATCGTTCACAAACATCTATCACCTCGAGGTATAAGTGATTAAACACATTTTTCATATTTATGAGGTCATAAATTTGAGTTATATGCAATCAACATTGGAAATTCTTATGGTATAACCTCGAGTGTCTAGTTTAAGCAATAAAAACAGTGCTAAAAAATCACCGAGTACAATTGCAGGGTGGCAGAAGCTTATATGGATTGATTTTCTGTCAGATTTTCTTTAAAAACGTGGACAAATTGTACATTTATGATATGAAGCCGAAAATTAACCAAAATGGTTCATTGTTTCTTACTGCCTCAACTTGCAAGATGCTTATAAATTCGAATACATAGCCAGATAAGCTCAAACGTTAACCAAAGATCCCTCAATATGTCCAGTATAATATATAAAATTTTTGGGATGATCTAAGGTCTCCAATTAATTTAAGGTTCTCAAAGTCAAAGTGGAGATGTGGATGGTGTCACTCAACTTTGAATTCTCTCTCCTCATATTCTTCATTATTTCCCTTATTCTTGATTTTTCTTTTGATGTTCCCCCTTAATTGAGTTTCTTGAACTCTTGACTTCCTAAACATTTTCGAACCTAAGGTTGTGAAAATAATTTGCAAGAGTTTGGACTCAAATTGACATCATGAAAATGAGAATTTTACAAGATATTACATCTTTGATTAGGTAACGGGAGAATTCCAGACAGATCAGGTCCCTCTGGAATGATAATAGTTCCATAAATGAACTAATAATCACTCAGTTTCAGACTTGTTGGATTAATACTAGTAATTACAGCAGGGTAATCTGGAGAGGTTTATATAGAGCAGCAATTTACACAGTTTAAGAAAGCTGAGTAGATTAATAATGAAAGAATTCAACCCTCCATTGAACAATAAACATGTTCATTTATATGGCCGGAACTTGGCCAGAATACGATCTGAAATGGGGAAAAAAATCACCACTGCCCCCTTTATCAGACTAAACCTATGACTTATACAAAAACTACACAGTAATCTAGCTGGATAGGAGATGAGACAACTCACATCAACAAATGAATCAAGTTGGTAAACATTTATGCTATCGACCAAGTTGAATTGTTGGTGCCAAGAAAAATGCCGCATTAAGCTTGTAAGAATTCGAAGGCTGGATTTTCAAGAAGTTCTTCTGGAGGTCTTACGCCTTTGAAATTTAAATCGTTGAGAGCAGTGCTGATTTCTTCAACTGGAAAAGGGTTGCTGCAGTTCACCAAGGAATATTCATTAATCATTAGTTTATTTTGACTTTATGTTTTGAGAAGAGCCTTCATCTTTTCAGTTATACCTTGAGTTGTCTTCCAACATGTATGAGTTGCTCTCGGCATCATCAGAATTACTGTCAGAGTCCTTCGATGCGAGCGTCTTCAGGTTGGAAATTACCTGTTTACGACTTTAAAGTAAGACATCCAAACTGAATATGAATGACATAACAAAAAAGTAGTAGAAGAAGAAATACAGCTTACTTCTGGAGGTATACTTTCTGCACCACTATCATCCCAAAAAAGTGTACAAATTCTATAGAGTTGCTGACTGTTCAGTATCTGCACACAGACAACATTTGCATAAATTCTAAAGGCTAAAAAATGTTATAATGATAGGATGATAAGCCGATATTCAATTGGGAGAAAGCCCTGTATCCACTATAAAAAAACAAAAAAATGAAGACAATCACACATATGTACGAAAGAAAGAGATATAAGGAAATAAACTTACAGGGCACAGTTCTGTTGTAAGATCATCATAGGTTAATTCTGATTTTTGTTGCATGATCTGCAGATGAGGTAAACTATTTAGCATTACTACTAATGGAATGTGTGCTAATCTATATGCCCCCCATATATACATTTGCGTCAGAGCAGCTTTGCTTCTTATTGTGATTGGAGAATTGACATTGTATACCGAAAGAGATCAAGGTATCCCATAATCCGACGACTGAATATGAAAAATCTACACATATATTTTGCTTGGGAAACATACCAGAAGCTTTACGGCTTGTTGAACATGTTTTAGTTCTTCAAATGACGAGCCTGCATACTGTAACACAACAAATAACACTCAGTCTGCACCTGCCACACTACCAAATCAAAGGATTTAGTAATAATAGCTACATCAAACGCCAATGTGGCATACCTCGTGATTGTGTGTGTCTCCGCACCAAAGTTCTAATTCAGTTAACCCTGCCTTTATATATTCCCCACTATTGAACGTGCAACACTCTTTATGTTCAAGAAGGCTGAAGAAAATTAAATCAGGTTACAGCCTTAAAGGTCATGAGTATCATGGTATATTAAGAAAAGAAAATTGTAAATGATGGAGTAAAGGATACCTATTAAAGAGCTGAACATTTATATAAGAGAAAAGCTGAACAAAAATTTTCTCAACAATGGCTGGATGAACCTGAAATATCAACTTCAATAAGATATGGACCAGGCATGTATGTGCAAGAACATAGATAGTTCGACATACAAAATTTTCTTTCAGTGTACTTAGAAACCGATTCATGCTTTCAATGATGCTTTTCCAGTGATTAGTAGTGCTTTCACCGGCAGGTTGACTGGGAGATCTTTTCATTTCCTAGACATTGGACATGGAAAACAAACTAGTGTGAAGGAGATGTTAAAGAATTAACAATGAAAATAAAACTATTTCATTATTAGAAGAAATTGAAGAAGAGGCACAAATATAATGCAGAGTTCTTGAAGTAGTATGGCATGAAGATTAAACTCAAAGGAAGGACAAAAGAATTATTAAGGCAATAAGATAGAATCACACAATTATTAAAGTTGTCAAGATAAGTCAAATGCTACCTCGATACATGAAGATAGCAGTGGAGACAATTCCTTCTTCTCATTATCACGAGTAATTCCGTAAATCTTCTCAATATAAGCAGTCAGTTGCTCTTTGAAAAGCATAGCTGGATACTTGGCCTCAACCTGTCGAACTCCTTCAATCCCACCTATAGACGTATTTGCAAAAGATGGGGACCCCCGAAAACTCTGGAAATTCATATTTACTCAAATAAATATCAAATGCCTTAAAATTATCAATTCATTTTACATTTATGATTATTCTTAGATCATTAACATAGTAAAGGAATACATGATCTTCATACTTGAGCCATCCTTCCGAAAAATGAGGTAGACTGCGGAGGTTTATCTTGAGTATTAGATTTAAGAGTTCGTTGAAACAAAAACAGTAGAGTAGTTGTGTTGCAAAGCCAGTATGCCATACGATCATTGTTTCCCTCATCCTGAAACAAGACGTCCCAGTTAAGGGATTAGATGTCAGATAAATAAAGGATGTAATATCTGCTGAAAATGGGAAAATCAGAAGCCAATGGTGATAATAGAACACAAAATTCCGTGTTGCAATTTCTACTATTGCTTTAAGGATTCTATAGGCATGGATTGAAGTCATGGTTGCTGGATAGTAACATGGTTATGTGAAGACTAAACCTACATGCATCAGCCTATATTATTGGACTAACCAATATTTTGAGCCATGGATAAAGGTGGCACATAACTTCAACACGGTTCATTTTATTCATAACTAGAATCCAAGACTTCTGTTTCATTAAAATGAAGTGATATGATCAAGAAAGAGAAGTAATCATATCCTTCCGGCAATTACTGAAAGTTAACAAGTGAATTTACAAGAACCTAGTGCAGTCCTAATCAACCAGTGTCTACTTTTGTAAACAAAAATCAATTCCAAATGCATAAATCAGAGGTAGCAGAATGTTTAGGAAAAACGTTACTAGTTAGTTTTCCAACACTTCACCTCTATTGCAGAGCCAATAATCTGAATAAGCAGATCAAATACATTAGTTCGTTCAGCTTCAAAAGATCTCCAGTGGAACAGGCATTTGTAAATGGTAAGTGCAGCAACTGGTTTTCCTTTACTGAAACCAACATCATTTTTTATGCACCTAATAAGAATATCGACGGACTCCTGGAAACACCAAAATAAAATAGAGAAATATTAATTTAATTCTTTTAAATACTTCAATAAAATATGGAAGCATTAATATTGTTTTGCAAGTTTATGCTGGAGCAGTTCAAATGTTTTGAGTACCCAAAAAGGATCGTGGGCTTATGTGATCTATCTGAGACTGATGATGAGAAATGTAAGGCAACTCATGAGGTAAAAACTTAGAAAATTTTGTCGTGATATTTCAATTTCATATGCTTATCTTTAGTTTGTGAAACGTCCAAGTTAACCTTGTTCCAAAGAGAAAAAATTAACAACACCTGCAACAGGTACACCTCAATTGCTGTTGACAATGTATAAACTTCACAGTCATTTTGGATAAACGAGTAATTCCTGAGAACATAACACCTAGGAAGTGAACCCTTTTTCTTACTAATGGTTACATCATACTAGTGACCTTAAATGGCGACCTCGAAAGCACTGACCTATCAAATTTTCCTCTCTTTAGCATAAGCAGAAAAGCTTCACATGGTACATAATCAGTGACTATTAGGTATTTATTATTAGGAATAAATTCAGGAAATGAGTTATGATCTGCTATGATTCTGTTAAATATTTTTCAGCAAAGAATCAAGCTTGTTATTTTATTTATTTGCTCAGTTTGTATAGGGGCTCTCACTGAAAATGGAAGGCTGCTCAATAGATCCAAATACTAGTCTAAGGGCTCTTTTTTTATGCATGGTAAGGAAAGACACCTACGATAGGCTAATATGTTGTTTGCTTGGGAACTCAAAGCCCTTTATAAATCGAAGGCCTGTTATCTATTAAAATACGTGGGATTCTGAATCACATATTGTTATTAGACTAGACTGCCCTTAACATTGAATTCCTTTTAAATACGTGCTTTGGGTCCAAGAATATACAATATTGACAAGGAATATGTGAAGGTATTTGGATGAAAAGATTCTCAATGAACTTGGACCAATGATTTCATCTATTCAAATTATGTGTGATAACTAAGCAGCGATTGGTATATTAAATAATCCAGTGCATCGTGATAAGACAAAGCACATAGAAATTGATTGAAATTTCATCATAGAAAGGGTAATTAATGAGATTGTTACTCATATTTACATTCCCTCTATGCAACCAACTACAGAAATCCTCAGCAAACCTCTATCCATGAAAAGTTGAGTTATTTAGATTATTATTAATCAAGGATTTCTTATATAGCTTGAATGACCCTCAACTAATCGTGAATACCAATTTATGAAGAATGAAGCGGATTAGACAGCCAAAGTGCCCCATGTGTATCACTGAAGTGATTCTGGAAGTCTTGAATTACATATATTATTTAGATGAGTTGATGTGGCTAGGCTCATATGAATTAACCATTGATTTCTTATGCCAACTATTATCCTTGTCTTGGAGACAAAGAAGGCATTCGTAGCAAAAGATAATAAACTTTAGAAAATTCATAGAAATAACTCACACGTTGCCTTTCAATGGTAGATCTCCTCATGGTGCTATCAGAAGTACCAAATCTCTTGCTGGGTGCTGCACTCAAAAGTTCCTGCATAAGCAGTTTACAAGCTTGACCAGAATGATAAATAACATAAATCTTATGAGTTGATAAAGCATTAAAATAAGCAGTGAACTGCCATTTTACAGTGCACTTACATGATGGCCATTCTCCCCCTCCTGCAAATAAGAGAAGAAAAAGGAATAAGCAACAAATGTAGATACACTCCTCAAGAATCACCGATATTAGATACTAACATGAGTATTATGAGGTAAACGTCCAGATAGTCTCCCCGAGGGATGCCGGAGAACATGATTTGCTGACTCCATATCAGAAACTTTCTCTTCAAGCCTATAGTTAGAAAACAAATGAATATACCATGAGGACAAATATGTACAATCTCTCAACTTCATTACTTTGAGAGGAAGGACCAATATTATAAGGACTACAAACCAAAAAACACGTGGTGCCAAAAGAGTTCATTGTCTGATAAATGTTTCTAGAGACGAAATTAATTATATAACAACCTCTGCATTTCAATCTTCATCTGAATTATCCTTGACTCTGCATCAAGAGCTTGCTTTCTAGACTCCTCGCACTTCTTCTCTTCTTCATCCACTTTTTTTTCCATAGAACTCAATAATTCCTGAACCAACAATTGACACCAGCCATCATGAGTTGCAAAAAGTATATTGTACCAAAATCACAGTTAAAGCACACCTGAAATGTTACCTCACCTTCAGATTTTCATTTTCAGCTGTTAATTTTTGGACTAGTTCATTATCTACAACAGAGTCTTCTTTTGTAGGATGAATTTGCTGAGATACTGCTGGCGGAACTTGCTCAGTTATTTTAGGAGGAATGTTCTCTGCTACCTCCTCTGGAGCTTCATGTTCCTTGGTCTGCAGTTCCTTGGTTGCTTGAGACTGCAATTTTATTTCTTCCAAAGCAGATTGTAATTTTGCAATATCCTGATTTTTGGCTTCCTCAATGTCAATCTAGCCAACATAAATTTTAAGTAAGGGATTATGGGAAAAACAACCAATCTTGTTCATGCACTATTAGGAGAACCCTCCATCCATTTATTATTATCATAAGAAAAGAATTGCTATATGCAAAGGGACAAACATATCACCCTCTGACTCTTCTCCAACTCCAGCTGCAAAGTCAATTCTTTAACTTTCTCTTCCAGTTTTTCTTTGGCTTCCTCGATGTCAATCTAGCCAATATAGATTGTAAGTAAAGAAATACGGAAAAATAACCATCTTGTTCGCACACTGTTCGGAGAAGCCCTCCAGCCATTTATTAATATCATACAAATGTAACTGCTACATGCAAAGGACAAAAATATCACCGTCTGATGCTTCTCCAACTCCTGCTTCTCCAACTCCAGCTGCAAAGTTAATTCTTTAACTTTCTCTTCCAGTTTTTCTTTGGCTTCCTCAATGTCAATCTAGCCAACATATATTGTAAGTAAGGAAGGAAAAAATAACCATCTTGTTCATACACTGTTAGGAGAAACCCTCCAGCCGTTTATTAATATCATATAAATGTAACTGCTACATGCAAAGGGACAAAAATATCACCCTCTGACGCTTCTCCAACTCCTGCTTCTCCGACTCCTGCTGCAAAGTCAATTCTTTAACTTTCTCTTCCAGTTTTTCTTTGGCTTCCTCGATTTCAATCTGGCAAACATAATTGTACGGTAATATGGGAAAAATAACCATTTCTTCACACATTATTAGGAGAAAACCTCAGCCCGTTTATTTAATGTCATACAAATGTAATTGCTACATGAAAAGGGACAAAAATATCACCCTCTGACGCTTCTCCAACTCCAGCTGCGAAGTCAATTCTTTAGCTTTCTCTTCCAGTTTTTCTTTGGCTTCCTCGATGTCACTCTGGAAAACATCATTGTAAGGTAATATGGGAAAAATAACCAATTTTTTTCACACGCTATTAGGAGAAAAACTCAGCCCGTTTATTTAATATCATACAAATGTAATTGCTACATGAAAAGGGACAAACATATCACCCTCTGACGCTTCTCCAACTCCAGCTGCAAAGTCAATTCTTTAACTTTCTCTTCCAGTTTTTCTTTGGCTTCTTGGAGTGCTCCAGTTTCCTTTGCAGCCTGAGACATACAGGAAACATATAATCACATCATATTACTTTTTAGCTCAGTTATAACATAAGCAGTTAATGGTTACAGAACACATAAATATTTAATCAACAACCTTAGCGATCAATGTCATTTTTTTAGTTTCCAACTCTATGTATACTTTGTCCTAGAGGACTGTCGTGTCATAATTACCATACTTTAAAGAAAAGCTTGTTGTTTCCTTATTCATCTTCACAATTGGAAAAAGATTCTGTGATGAATGAGTATGAACTCCTTTACAGAAAGAAAAGAAACTTGCTAGGTACCATTTATTGAATGGCCACCTTGGTATGGACCTATTAGAGAATAATGATAATCATCTATATCTCCTCAATATTCTGAACTTTAGGAATGGAGAATGCTATATATTATTAGCATCATAAACGTGAAACTAGTTTATTCATTGCCGAATTTGCCCGTAGAATTAGTACATAAGGTTCAAGTCCAAATTTCTACCAGTTGCAAATGAGAGAAAAATGGCAGCTCAATGGAGTATAGAAACATAAGAACCAATTCCACTTCCATCAGTAATTTATTTTACGAGTGGAGCTGGAAAGAACTCTCACCTTCTTAAGCATTAGAAGTTCTTTGCGAGCTTTACTTACTCTACAAGCACATTGTATACAAATTGCTGCCCCCTTCATGTTTGAGAAATGATGGCTAGCTAAGTACCGTAGGGAATGTCTCTGCTTAAACAAAAATATAAACCGTAATATTAAATATCTATATATGTTTGTAGATCAATAGACACATACAAAAGTGCCCATAATAAGTCTTGTCTCTAAGAGTCAGCCGATCCATATAAAAAGTAATTCTTTTCTGAGACTTCAACATCCAGTCAATTGCAGTACCCCAGTCCAAGTAATGTACCGTGAACTATAAGATACCAAGTCCAAGCAACATTAGTTTGTCTTTTACAAAGAAAACTCTCCTCCTATAAAAATAAACTATTCTGCTCACTCGGTCATAGTATCAAATGCATCGTGCAGTGAAGACAATGAGACGTGCACGAGAGGATTTGTAACTATTCTATATTGGTGAACTTCTAGAGCCAAGATCTCCTATGTCATGAAGTTCAAAGTTCTGTACAAAATTTTAGTGTTAATCATATTGTTGACATACAGGAGAATATTTCTACGTTCAAGTTCACTACTAATCACATGGTAGGAGACAGAAGCATCAAGTATTTGAAAGTACAGTAATCTATTTAGGAGAGATGAGAACTTATGCAAATTACATGAATAGAAATCCTTAGCACTCTGTTTTTGATTTCCTGTTCACAAATTTTATAGCTACAATCTACTCACACGATACAGAAAAAGCTGCGGGAAACAGAGTGATAATAGCACAAGAATCAATACTAAATTTTCCTGGCACAAGATTACCTGGATAGAAATTGCTGCATCGTTCTCCTTTCTAATCAGAAGCTCACGGCGAGCAGCCATTCCTCTAATTCCTGTTTGAATGATAATAGCAGAAGTGCGCAAAAGCGTATAGGTTTTCCTCGAACGAAACATCCTTCCATCTTTCTGGATGGTTGTAGCAGCAGCCATTCTTCTCATATGTTGATATGTACGAATTGCAACTTGCCCTGACATTATGACATATAACTAACAAATTAAATGAAAGAGCATGAGCACTAAATAGGGCATACCCCAGGATAGAGAAACAATAACGAAAATTCCTTGAACAATAATAATACCTCTACACATAGTTTGAATTTGTATAGCTGCCATGCGTAATGACAGGAAGTTTTTACGTGCGAAGAATGTACGGAATCTTCTCTGAACTAAGCTTGCGGATTTCCCGAGGACCTGATTACGAATAGAATCTAGTTCTGCCATTTGACCAGCTCTGAGAAACACTTTTGTTTTGCCAATCTGGAAAACCGTATGTATAAGAAAATTTTCTTGTTGCTGCCTGTTTGACTATTACTCGCACATTAGCATTATCTGATCCAAAGTAACATGGACGACCTAAGAGAACTTCCCAACTAATAAGAATGATGCAAAAATACACTAGTTTAATGTGGTAAGAAAAAAGAAGAGGTTAGAAGAATATTAGCACAATTATGGAGGGGAAAAACTACCATAATCCATCAAAAAAATTCCGTCTACCACCTCGGGCGCAAGTGGTTAAGCGTCTTTTCCATGTTCATTAGGTCATGCGTTCAAGTTATAGTGGGGACATTAGGATGACTTTATTGTAATATTAAGGTTGAAGGAAAAAGTTCCATATCCTAGTGAGGCTTGAAAAGAGTACTTGAGATTATTTATCTGGACAATCATTGTAACCATAATATATAGAAATTTCTAGCACGGCCATATACAAACACTGAATATATTTCTGATGGCAAAGATGAAATTAGAACCCATCAGAATATTCATTGGAAACCATGCAATGGATCCTGGCATTATGTCTCTAAATAAAATCAATGAACAAAGACATCAAAACTCATTCCAGCTTCTTTACCTAGTACAATCATTTATGGAAAATATGTGCAACACGAAAAAGTGAGAGTACCTGATAACCTTTAAGGTTAGCTTTCTCCAAAAGTCTGGTACAACCAGTGACTTCATCGCAGCTATCAAAAGTGTAAGATGTTAAAAATTTCATGTTGGAATAGGGTGCAACCATAATAAGTTTAAAATAAATATCATAAAGCAAGTCAAAAAAGCACAAGAAAATGTAACTTTTAAGGAAACAATCTATTGCATACGAATGGTTGAAACAATAGAATCCTTGATACTCAGAAAATTTAGTGAATTAAGTTAGGGCAAAGGAGGATATTTAGTATTCTTTTAGCCTTGGATAGAAAGAGATTTGAGTGAGGGATAAGGATTCAGTCACAGATGAATGAGCAAGGACAAATATCCTGATATCTCAATCATTCATGTAGTTTTCCTGTTAAGAAGATAACCAAGATCACTCAAAGTAAAATTTGATCATTGGCCAAACCAGAAAACCACCCGTAATCTGGTTCACAAGGAATAAAAAACAATGCTAGTTATATTGAATAGTTATTGGATGAAGTAAATTATGCATCTGTAATGGTCGTTAATGTGGTTTTAAATTCTAGCAACATAAGTAACACTCAAAGCAATGGACATCTTTGTACAAAAGAAAGTAACCAAGTTGCAAGAAGAGTCCATTGTGCCCACTTATAAATCCTTGAAATACGAGGTTCCCAAACGATGTGGAACATTACAAAATCACTATCCAGTGAGTTATGTTACAGATATATATTCCATTCATATAAATTTAGGAAAAGGTCTATCTATCATATTGAGACATTTATTTATATTCCAAATGTGCAGAAGATACCTTCTATTTACTACGTCAGGCTGAAGGATCTTGAAACGGTTTATAAATTCTTGAAAAGTTTTTCGAGTGGGATATCCAGCACAACTGATCCTGATTGCCTC
>AYJT01102644.1:0-23989 GCA_001278415.1 Ocimum tenuiflorum
TTAGCCTAAAAAACTGGGATCTTTCTCAATTTTCTCGAAGTGGCCGCCCAGACTCGCTTGAAGGCATATACATCCCTAACCAGCTGGAACCAAAACCAGTCAAAGACTTAAAGTCACAAATAATAACAGATCCAGATAGGTTGAGGCATAACTTAGCCAATCTCTTCACGAGATAGGTGAACTCGAACAGAGGGATGTTGCCAATATCCACGGGTGTGGGCTCGAAAAAGAGAGCGATGTGGTCCCAGAGGTACTCCTTGGTGGCAGAGTTGTCTCCTGACCCGTCATCAAAATGGGACTTTGTTGTGTCTAGACCAGAGCTTTGGCAGGGTATGGTTCCCCAACCACCGATCGAAGACCCCGGAACTTCGGCATTCTCCTCGGACATACGTCCCAGCAGAGAAGATAGATAGGGCAAGTTTATGTTAAACAAAACATCACAATTGGTCTTCTTCAATGTTTGGGAAAGGAATCCCGAGGGTGGATGTCTCCTCGACCCTAGCTCTCTTCACCGGAGGTCTTCGAGTATTTCAATATCCTCGCTTCGTGTTCGTTCTGAGTCCGAAAACTGGGTCTCTAGATAGTCGAGGTTGAGGAATCCAAACATCATCTCGATCTCTGCCAAGGGAAATAGATCGCCCCCATGATCCAAAATGTAATTAGAGGTGATGCTCCGATCCTTCCAAAGCTTGTCAAATGGTTGCCCAGCCAAAGCCTTCACGACCTCGACCCTCCTGGCCTCATCCTCAGAGAAAGAGACTTGATTGCACTCTGCAAACAGAAATTGGGGATGAGAAATATGAGAGACAAGCCCAGTCACAAAACAAAATAAAAGCATGTACTCTCCCCAAATGGGACTCCGGACGAGGTCCCGACTTGGGAGTTCTACGAAGAAAAAATCCTTGAACCACCCCTTCGAGTTTGTAAGGAGGCCTTTGACTATGATCGCCTGCTTGGCAGATCGTTTGCTCAAATAATAAGTCCCACCACTCTTATAGACTAGGATATAAAGACTATTCCACTCATTCAGACCGGGGACCCCTAAATTATTATCTAGAAACAAAAAAAGACTACCCACAACATGACCTCCCACAAGGAAGGGAGAAGCTGCCCACGACGCAGTTATAATTCAAAAGGTTTACAAAAAAAGGGTGTAGAGGAAAACCCACACTTGTCCACTTCATTATCAAAGAGGAGAAAACGTAATGTCCCTCGAGAGGATTATGACAATCCTAACTGGATTTAGGGGCATGAAAATTGCACTCATCGTTGATAAATACGTCTAATAAAAAAGATTTGAGATTCCTCCTACGGAGCCTACTGTTAACAACATCTAGAAATGAGCCTGGTCGAGATAAACTAGACACCATCACTAAAAGGACCCTTGAGAATTCAAAGAAACTGAGAACATTAACCGAGAATCAAAAGAAGGCGACGGGATCGCATCGAACTTCTAAAAAAATGCCGCGAGAATGAAGTTTTCATATTTTGAAGGGTATTTATAAGAGTAGCCCAGAATTTGAAAAGACGCACGACAACCTAACGGGCGCAGCCGTTAGGATCATGTCACGTGCCACCCATTCAATAAACCCCGCCTAGATAAAACGACCCGAGGTCTCGAACGCTCTCTGGACACGAAGCCTATGACTTCGATACCAGTCAAGGACCTCTTCGAATTCGAACAGGAAAAATTTTCTTTTCAACAGTTTGACTTGAATAATATATGAACTTATTATCTCCTCTTTTGATCTTGCAATAAAACAAACCCACTTCAGTAAGGTGCCGAAGTCAAGAGCAAGGGGGCTGTGCACACCTCGAGGTCTCACAGGACCCAAAATGAAAAATTATCAACCGAAAAAATATCTCGGGCCCACTAAGTCCCGATCAAAAATACTGGGCCCACTAAGCCTTGGCCGAGGTCACAGAAACTCGAGAATACCTCAGGCCTACTAAGTCTCGATCAAAAACACCAGACCCACTAAGCCTGGCCGAGGTTACAAAACTTCGAGAATACCTCAGGCCCACTAAGTCCCGATCAATAACTCTAGGCCCACTAAGCCCTGGTCGAGGCCACGAAACCTCAAAGATACGAACATTGGTAACATCGTTCCTCTAAATTTTATAATTTTATACTGATTGAAAATTTATTCCTTAGGCAAAACGTCCCTTATTTCCATGTGAAATGAAGGGCTATTGTTGGAGGTAAAATATTACACGGGCCATTCTCTAAAAGCTCAGTTCTAGAGCCCACTAAGCAGACCCAAAACCGACCCCAGAAACAAGAGCTTGAAGCTACACCATCCGAGGCTACGAGATCAAGATCGAAGTGCCGAAGAACTGCCATATCGCGGAAGTTATGAATGGTTGCCCTAAGGCCCACAACAGGAACGTGAAGATCGTCACGATCTTAGGATAACCACTCTCAAACTGATGGCATCTCGTTGTGTAGTTTATTGTAAAAGGCTAATGCCACACAATCAATAAAACACATATTGTTTGCAAAATCTCTAAAGGTTACCATCTTGTTCGTCTTTATTTCAGTTCAAAGAGTTTCGATTATCATTTACTTAAAATTCCAATGCATAGTGCCTAGAAGATCAAACCATACTCCCGGAATCTAAGTTACATCTCAAATCTACTCACTGAAGATGCAAGGATTACCCCCCAAGGCACATTAAATTCTAGAAAATTTGTTTCCATGGTTGTTGGACACTTGATCAAATCTCCTTGGTCATTATGTGCCCTTCATCAACTCATGATAATGGCCATTAAACTTTTATTGATGGTTACAGGTCACATAAGTGCTTATATAAGGGGGATTATATCATCCCATTTGTTGGCTCTCAAACGTTTAAACCAATGTTAGCCTCATATCCGTCCAATGCTCCCTAGGAACATAGAAGGCTAAACCACATTATTCGAACTTAGCACCAAATATCAACCTCTCTATCAATGACATCAAGATCACCTTTGAAGGGTTTATGCATTCGACCTCATTCAACCACCTCGAACTTGGCACCTGAATTAGTGGTGTGTTAGGAGTTTTAATTCAATTCTTGTTTTAATTCACTTTGTTTACCGTAATATTAAATTAGCCATATTTCATGCATAACAGAATAATTAAAATTCAATAAGATACATTTCAACTATAAAATAGTCAAATCAATTTTTCAAACACCCATTTAATACAAATTGAATTCAAATTGAACTATCACAACACTATGATACGATGTTCCATAAATAAAATGAATATAATAAATAAACACAAAATAATGAAGAATTAAAAGTACATATAAAGAGTAATTTAATAAAATACTCTAAGTTGATAAAATAAAGGCATATGGAAAATTTATGTATAAATTAACAATTTAAAAATACGAGGGAATAAATTAAGCAAATATCAAAAGTCGGAGAATTATTTTATCAAATAACTAATGAGGGGTTCATTCACCCTCGTACTGCTGTACAATAATCGTAAGGTGAAATAGACACTTTCCCCAAAATCTAATTACACAGTATATTTATCTAAATTTTGTGTCAGAATGATTTATTATCACTGCACGGATATAAAACAAATAAAGAATGTTGAAATTAGGGACTGTATTTTCTGTTATATAGGTTAAGTGGCTGTATTTTAACATCGAAATTCCAAATAAAAAGACAAAACAATCTTGAAAATCAATATCTATATATTTAATTAATTTTGGGAGTGCGATGAAAATGATGGAGACGGCTTAAATCACCCTAATCAAAACTATCAAACTTTCTTCGTAAAAAGAATATTTCACTTGTTAAAGGATAAGACCATGAAATTGGTAGGTTGTCCCCAGAAGCTATTATCCTATTTTATATTTATCGAAAAAGGAAACCAATCTCCGGAGGAAAATAAAATCTCAATCTCCTAAATTTAAAATTTAGTAAAAAGAGTATGATATCTAACATCCTACTGTCATTTGAATTCATGATCTACAACCTAATATTAATAGAAGAGATGATCAAACTTAGGATTTAGATAAAGCTCCAATTTATATGTATGTATCTTATTAACGAACTCATACAGAATCTAGGAAAACCGAATAACATATAATATATATGTAGATTTAGATTGCAAAGGCGTATAAGAGGAAGTGGATTGAATTCTTAGTTGCCCTAATTCAAAAATCAAACGCATACGATCCAATTCATGCTGAAGGAGAAGAAGATGATGAAAATGTTGAATTGGATCCCTCTGCTTTGCAAGATGCCGAAGAACAAGACATGGCAGCTAGATTGTTTGCAGCTGGGATAAATGAAAGTGAGAGTCCAAGCTGAATATTATTGAGTTTCTTATTCAGTACTTAATTCAATTATCTACTAGGACTGATTACTGATATTTATTTAAAACTTTCTCTACAATTGTTCGCAAAAGGTGAGGATGAAGAAGATCTTGGCAGTAATTCTCAGGTATTACCTAGTGTGCTTGTCATATGCTCTCTGTACTTTTTTAGGCCAAGAAGAAAGAGAAAAAGAATTTTAATGCTAGCCTGAATTGAGTTAGCGTTTAGACTGTTACAGGTTTGTTTCTTTGTTTTCTCCAAGTTTTACTGCATATCCAATTATCCAGATATAATGCTGAGAGTTTCGATTATGCTGGATAACTTTTCAATATATTATCAATCCAATATCTGCACATATCGACCATAACTTTTCTGATTCATGTTGTTCATGTTTTTCCTTCATTTGAGGTTGTGCTTTGTTACATTCGTTTATTAATGCTTTATTTCTGTGCTAACTTGTAATAATCTGCATATTTATTTGATTCTGAATTGTTACTAAACCGAATGCATGGGAAGAGGTTGATCCTGATGAGATATCTTAGAGCATGAACACATGTTATATTTTCTTATCGGAGCATGCTTTGCTTTGCATTTCATGGTTGGCTTTTATGTTTGCAGGAGTTTCTTGCCCTGGGCGAAGTTGTCGGAACAGAAAGCAGAGGCCTTTCTGCAGAGACAATTGCAGTGATCGAAAGTAAAATGAACTTATTTTTTGTGGATATAATTCCTGCTATCTACTTATCAACACCCGTACGTGTGCTTGGAATGGTTCATAGCTCAAATTTAACTCGAGGTGAATTTGAACACTCTTAAATTAAAAAGGGAAAACTAGAATATATGCCACACACTATTAGACATCCGATGATTTAAGCCCATAATATTTTTGTCAGGGAAATATATCCCACCCTTCCATTTTGTTAGGGAAATTCTGCTACGTCTTGACAGAGTTTAAATTTGGGGTGACTCTCGCACACGGATCTGACATGACTTCAATTTATTTTTCAATACACCTTGTCAAAACTGCGTCAGTTTTGTCTAAAAAGTGGCCATTGAGTCGGATTAAAATACCAGTTGCGAAAAACCATATTAGAATAGCTAACCGGGTTTTATTGTGGAACAAAGTTTCTTAGTACTTGGCCAGAAGAGAATTTACATCCTTATCAAAAGCACAACACCCATCTCAAGTCACCCTTTTCTTTAATTTGTATTGATGGCATGACAATGTTTTATCGTTGGATTGTCAGGTGCGTCATATGTAGATTGGACTATGAAGATGATGACACCTTGATAATTCTTTCTTGTAAACATTCTTACCAGTCAGAGTGCAATACCAGTTGGTGCAAATAAACAAGGTATGCTCATGTGCCATCTTGGAAAATGCGAACACACGTTGTGTGCATATATATAAAATTATAAATGGAGTGCAGATGAAGAAAATGCTTTCTGTCTTGAAATCTTAGATTTCTCTTTTCTCTTGATGTATACACCTCATGCCTATGTTAGCTGTATTAAGTAAGTCATCGTTAAATTTAGGCTGCTGGTTTTTGTTGTTGATCCTTTTCATTATTCTGTACTTGTCAACGTGTGCCTCGACATTTCCATTTAAGCCAAATTACCAAATTGATATTGTTGAGACGATGAAACAGAGATTGGTTTTGCGGTTAGCAAGATGAATTTGTTCTCAAGTATTTCGTGTCATGTAGATGTAGTCCCTACTGGATGCATGTGTTGTGAAGTTCAGCATCACCCTGAGTAGAGAGAAAGCTTCCAAAAATTTCATATATGTATAGGTCGTTGAATGTGGCGTCACTCTTGAAAGAGCTTTGTGCATATTGTGAATCGAAATAAATTATAACAGTGCATGATCTTTTTCGTTTGTATAGTGCAGTGTTGAAGTCTCCACTTGAAGGAGGGCGAAAGTTTTTTGTTGTGCAAAAGATGGAAGCAAATTATTAATAGCTATTTCCATCTCTCTGTAAGTTTGAAAACTGACCAAGCGGTAATTCATTTCATTGTGCATGATTATATTTATACTGACTTTGCTTGGTCAATCTTTATTCCTGAATTTATACAGATTCTGTTTGTTTCTTTGCAACTCAGCTATGCGGTTATCTTTTGTTTACTCTTGGTCATTATATAAGACCCAATGTTCAAATGCAGAACACTCGATTGATTCGTGATCTCAAGATTTGACATTTGAGCAACTCGATCCATTTACAATCTTAAAATCAACGCAAACATGCAAATCATGTTGTGGTGAAATTGTTAAAATTAATGGAATTAGGTATTTGTTTTGGAATAAAAGATAAAGAATTAAAGTAGGATATTAGTTTCCTACTCAGATTATGTTTTCTATTATAATCAGCTTTATTATGCTCACGAATGAGCTTACATAATTCTTGATGATGAACGTGTTCTCGTGTAGTGTTATATATTTTAATTGCCATCGCACCAACACTTCCTAGCATTAATGAGATGAGTAGGTTTAATATCGGCAAGAAAGGTGAAGAAGTTAAAAGGCCGTGGCAATCGAAGGTAAATCTATACAAACCTGGCCTTGTATGAAGAATATTTGTTTTAGAGTGACAACCACATCATATCCATAAGCATTCATCCTATTCCTCTCATTAAACCATGCATCCCTTAAATCTCCATTTAGATTCTCCCAATGTCAAATCACTCTAATCTTCTTTCTTTCTGTTAATAAACTTTACACTGACAAATCGTTTACCCTGCCCAAGTGACGCCTAGATGCCCCTTAATTGAAAAACAACAGACTTTTGGGTCGACCCATGAGCATCTAGACTGATTTGTACAACACAACAAAAACTAGTAATATGTGAATTATATGCCATCAAAGATGCTAAAGATTCATTCCACGTTATTAAAACAAAAATTCAAGCAATCAATACATTAAGAATTCGAGTGCTCAATATGGTAAAATTCAAGTGTTCATTTTTCCTTTATATATTAAAATTCAAATATGAAAACTAAATTTGTAGAATTCCCCGTTGAACGTTTGTTCAAACTTGTCGACCTCTTACTCTTGTCCTCGTTATCAAATTATTTTCTTTTTTTTAATTCGTCAATTAAACAGGCACTGGCATATATATATTTTGTGTTTGGGGTCGTTTTCTTTCGCTAAACCACCACTCTGGTACCTGTGTGCTCATAAATATTATAGTAGTGCTCAATTAGTCAATTGAATTGGTCAATTTCGTAATGTTATTTTTAATCGATAAATAAGTAAATGATGGTCAAATCTTCCTAGAAGGCGTGATGTGGGGATGGTGAAAACTCAGAAAAAAAATATCTTCTGTTCAAATATTACTAAATTGTCTACTTGATAATATAACTTCGATGGGTACATGGTCTCAAAAGGTGTTTTTGGAGTTTCATAACTATTTCATAAACATCGATTCTTTTGACATTTGGGGCTTGCTAGGAAGCACGATATATGTTATCGTTACCTTAGATTTTTTTTTTAACATATTAATATAATCGATATATAAGTTAGTTAGATGTGTAATACGTGTTTATCTACAAAGTGTTTTTCTAACTTTTAAATCACTTCTGCACTAATTTGTTAAATATATTTATATGATTAGGTTTCGCGTTCCAATGGTCTCTTTGTATGTAGCAATGATGTTATGTTGTTCTAAAAAATATATTTGAGTGGTTGGTTTGAAATAATATAATTATACATTTAGACTTATGATCCTGTTTTCTTTGCTCCATAAATATAGAGTTTGGACTAATTTTATGCATCCAATAAATATCAACCACATAAGAAATTGACAGACACAATTGATTACTACTTCACGAATTAATCAATTAAACACGAGTTGTTGCACATAGTATAAGTAGAATCGTGCCCTACTTATATATAGATCGGCCCTGAATATTTGGCGGTTCTAATAATAACTAAAAATAGTGTTATATAATAAGATAGTTATACATAAAATATATTATCTATACTAATATCACTGTCTCATAATTTATAATGGATATTTTTTTAACTGTGAGGGCTTACTCTTCCTGTTAGCTCTATTACCATACACTTAGCTCTTACATCATTTTTGTATCTTAACTGGATTCTCATAAACATCAATCCATCTTAATATATACATTTGCTCTTGATGATTTCTTTCGTGAGTACAATATAACACTAATTTCATGTTTTTGAAGCCTCAAACTAAGTTGTATTCAATCATTAAAACCTTCTTTACTTGTTTATGTACCTAAATTATTATAAAGATAGATTGTGATTATAGAATCGTGATAGAATTATTAATGTAGATATATATTAGTCGATTAACTCAGGTCGTTCCGCTAGCTTTGGCTAAACTTCTAGGATTGTAGAGCTATTGAATTCTTTTAAATTGATGTATTTCACTCATAATCCTCCTTTGACTTATTTATTTATTTATATCTCTATTCATTTTGATTTGTGACCATTGATAACACTGCCTTTCAAGGATTTTGATCCATAAACTTTCTGATGGGAATAAACTTAAATCATTATCACACACACATATATATATATAGTAAGATTCCTAAAAGAAATGAACAAGACAAGGATGAATTAACGAGTATGGGAAATTAAATAATAGAATTGAATGCTAACGTGGAGAGGGTAGAAGCGCGTTGGGAAATTGCAAAGCCGTATTTGTGCAAAGTCCAAGTGAGTAAATTAACCAAATCCTATCACACTCTACTCATAATTAACCGAACTCAATTTCACGGTCACATTCTCCATCAAATTCCAAACACACATTTCATATTTTCCCAATACAATAAAACCACTTGCATCATACCAACACACGCACACCATTGTATTTATGTCATAAAAAATATAACAAACAAAAGAAGAAGAAGAAGAAGAAGAGAAAAACGTGGTGGGCAAAATGTGTTCACCCATACATACTTAGAAATCAAAACCCTTCATGCAGCTAACCTCTGTTTCTCTCTCCCCCCATGGCTGCTACCAAAACGGGAAGAAAATACAAAAAGAGAAGCAGCTTCCTCTGCTCCTTTCGGGGCTGTTTTGGGTTTTCGTCTAAAGTTTCGGCCGATCACGCCGACGGAAAACCCGTCTCCGGTGGCCAAAACGATCTACATACTCCGACGACGGAGATTCTCACTTCCAGCAAAGAAATTCATGTTGTGGAGGATGATGATGATGAGAAGAAGAAGAGAATAAGTCCAGCTGCAGATGAATTTGCGACTAATAAGGTAATTAATTAATTTATCATTTCTTGGTGATGGTATTTTAGATTATTCTGTCATTTTTTTAGTCTTGCTTGATCTTGGGATTTTAGATATTCCTCATGATTTTGATTGCTATTGCCACTTAATTCATGCGTTGATGGTGTTATTGTCTTTGACCATGTTTGGGCTTTGATTCACATATTCATATGTGACTTGTTATGTTTTCCTCGATGAAATTATAACAATAAGGATTTCTACTATACGTGGCTGGCTCGTAAATTATGTATTGGTCAAATTGAAATATAAGTAATAGAAATCTTTTCAGACAGATGAGGCAACCTCGGAGAGAAGCAAAAAAAGAGGGGAATATAGTCCAACAGGAAAACACAACACGTGGACAAACCAGCGGAAGCTGTCGCACTCGGTGTCCCTACCACTGCCACAAGAGACGAGAGAGGCGGCTGTGGGCGGAGAACAAGTGGCGGTAGGCGGCGAGATTGACTCCATGTTTGGTGCAGTTATTATAATGGTAACATTAGTGGTGATGGTCATTTGGGGTAAAGTTTGCGCCATCCTCTGTACGGCAGCTTGGTTTTATTTCGTACCTCGATTCAGGGCAAATTTGGATCCATCTAATTCTAATGCAATCAAATTCAAGAATGCTGAAACCGATCGTCTTCATTTTGATTCAAGGGAGCACAAGAAAATGGTTGTTTTACAAGGATTGCTACAAAGAAATCGACCCCAATGATTTTTCACCTCTCTGCTTCCTATCCTTTTCTCTCTATAAATATATACATATACATAATTTTGGTCTGAAAAAAAGTGTGCGTTTTGTTTTGTCTTCATAATTGTGTACATTTGTAAGAGTTTTTGGTTTTGTTTTTTTCAACCATAATATATATAAACGTATACACTCAAAAGTGTGTTGTAAAAATGAATTGTATACTTTTGTTGGGTAGTGACATGTATGTATTTCATAAATTTGCTCGGGAGTAGATTTACGATTATTTAATGTAATGTTGGTGGAGAGTATTACAAGATGATATGTTCGTGATAGCCTGAAATGGTATTTTTCATAAAATTTATTAGATGGTATGACCATTGCAAATACATATATATCTAGCTAACACAAGAGATTAGTATATTTCAGATTAGTAGTCATGCTATCCTTGAATGTTTACCAAACACAGTTTATGAATACCTTCTGTCCTTTCTAGAGATTAGTTGACAGGACTCATTGTTTATTGTTTTTTTTGTGGTTTTCTCCTGAGTAAAATTTAAACAATCTGTCCATAAATTCTTACAATGATGCACGCAATCAATTTAAATTATCTTAAAATGAGTTGAATCACATTATTTGACAAACAAACTAGACAGACTTATATGTAATTAATATTTCTATCACGTCATATTGTCTCGCATTAGCATAATACAACTATGCAAGTTTTCAATTCCAGATATCTATATAAAAAGTTCTTTAGAATGCATAATAAGTCGAAAAAAGAAAAAACTCTCTAAACCGCTTGTAATTGGTTAAAAGTTTAAGATAATGCATGCATTCATATAATTATATATAAGGAATTAAAATATGATTATATGATATAGTTGTTAACAATATATTGTGAAAAACTTAACTAGATGTGGTATAGTAAAGAGATAGGCAAACAGGTGGTAGTATGTAATGGAGGGGCGTCTAGAAATTAATTGCTACCCAATGGGTTGGAATAGGATAGGGATCGAGGATTGGATAAAGACGCAAAATCTAACTGGCTAGGTAGTTAATTATTCGGGACTGAAATACAAATGAAAGGTCAAATTAAATTAATAGCTAAATCAATGCTTATAAAACCATCAAAATGGATTTGGTAGCTATTATCTATTTAAAATGTGCCACAAACAATAGGCGTTTGACTGGATATTTTGTGCATCTGGAACCTCATTATTCTCAGTTATTGCCATAAGTTTTTGTCGCCCAATAATTGATGTTCATTTGTGATATTAACTCAAGTTTATTGTGAATTATGTGGTCCGAAAAATTGTATTATGAAATCTTTTTTTTTATCACAATCAGTAAATGATACGTGTATTCATATGTTTAGAATAATTTTGCATTTTTTAATTAAATTTAAATTTATAATATTATATTACAATGAGATTTTTATACACTAATAATCCAAATGAGATTAAAAAAATAAAGAAAATTAGATTATATGTATAGATAATCACAAAACTATATAACAGATAATACTAAATTAAAAAATATATAAATAGGTATTGTACTTAAAATAAATATTTGAGTAGGCAAAATATTTCCTAAGATATTCAGACTTGGCATATATTTCTATAATCTTATTTCTACTTTTATTGAAACACTTGAATTTTGAATGCAATGTCCTGACTCCCGACCCAATAGGACGTTGGCAACCTGTTGGCTAAATAATAATAATAATAATACCTTCAATATTTTTCGAATCATTTATTTCGAAATATGTACAATTTAATTTCTGTACTTCAAATCAATTTTTATGTTACTAAATTACTAGAAAGAATCTTATATTAGTTAAAAAAAGTAATCAAAATGTGAGATTTGTCTAAGATAGTTCGAACATGGACTTGAGATGGACCCGAACCAAGCCGGTCATGGACCTGGGCCATGTCGGGCCTAGTCATGGGCCGGTGGGCTTATGTTTGAAAATAAATCCAATTCAAGCCCACTAAATATAGGCAAACCTGACCTGCCAAACCCATTTTTTTCATAGATCGGGCCTAGGTCGGGTGTTGGGCCATCTAGGCCGGATTGGCTTGGCCCCTTTAACATTTCTAAAGTTTGTTATAGCCTCTAAGAGTTCCTGACAACTATATGCATCAACATCAAATTCCACACACCATCCCATCATCCCATCATGTAGCTGGAGCCTTCGATTTTTGATAGTAGCATTATTTGCATGTATTTCATTGTTGTTTTAGTGTGCTTCCAATGTCATAAACATGCAAATCATATTACTATTGGCTTGATTTATGTACTTGAAGAATATTATGCTTGTTTGATCTATTTTGTAGGATTTTATTGAATAACAAGGTAAAAATAAAATTCAAGCATTTGGAATAATGTGATGTAGAAGGGGTCCAATGAAATGGTTGTAGTTCTCACTCTACTTGGAGTTTTTTCCATTAAAGCATATGGTTGAAAAGGTATTTGAATTATCTTTCAAACGCAACTTGAATTACCTAATCCGGAGTTTGGACACAAAAGATAGAACCAAATTTTAAAGGCGCGTGGAGCTGAGGCAACGAGTTCACTTCGGTCGAATTGACTTCTCCACTTCGGTTGAAGTGGGCAAGCTTTTGACAGAAAGTTCCATATTTGCCCTTACTTTTAAACTTTGTATAAATAGGATTTTAGGGCTTTTTCAGCCACGTCTTTTACACACTTTCAAACACCATTTTGAATTCTAGACTTGGTTTTGAGAGTTCTTCATTTTCTAGCATTTTGGAAGCTTGGAGCGCATCGAACTCAATCGTGGAATCATCATGACACGATTTCTAGTGTTCAATTGATGTTTTCTCTTTATTTCTGCATTTTTTTTTTAATTCATAGTCATGTCTAGCTAATTTTATTTCAGATTTCGGACCTTGAAACTCTCGTGGATTGATAAGTTTTGAATAAATTATCATTTTTCCATTCCAAAGATTTTCTATTTCAATTTCGTGTTTTTCGCATATCGATTTGTTGTGGCCAAAATTTATCGATGTTTGTTGATGAATTTGACCTTGGTTGGAGAATTCGTCGGATTTGACTTCGAAATTGAATTGCATGATTAACAACCTTAGATGGAATTAATTGTGTTGGTCGATTGAATTGATTTAGGGTTTGAATGAAAACCTTGGTCGGAGTTCAATTTCTAGATTTGAGTCAATATGTTCTCATGTATTGGAATTAAAATTTGGTGAATGAGTTTAATAGAAATCCATGAATTCACAAGAGAAGTAGACTATCCGAAGTCTGTGCTTTCGTATATTGATAATTGCTTAATTTCTTGCCTAGTTTTAATATAAAAACCAAATTCTCAACTCCAAAAATATCGTTTACGATAGTAGTTGATTTCATGCAATTATTTTTAGTGAATTTAACTCTATAAACAGTGCCGAATTAAATAATTTAATTTTCATGCTCATCATTGTACTATCAATTTCATCTCCCCCAAATCTCGCTTTTGGTTTGGTGAATCCTCATTCACCACCATTTTTGTTTGTTAAAAACTTTGAAATCAAAACAGTAGTTTTGGAATAACAAACAAAACATGAAGCCAAATCTAGGTTCCCATGTATTTGGAGACATGCCATCTCATCCAAACCATAACACTCCCTCCATTCTTTAAATTGTTGTTGTGAACCACAAATTAATTATTTATCTAGAGTAAATACAAAATTTGCATTTAATTCAACTTGAGGTGGATTGAATTGAAGTGGATTATATCTCTAGATCTCATTTGATTCTTCTCTTTTGATTCGATCTTTTTCAAGATGTTTTGAGCATTCTTTGAACATTCAAAAATTTGGCTTCTCCGATCTTCTTGAACTTGAATGGTTTTGTATCGTGGATCCGGAGGGTATGCGACTTGTTTCTGGATCGAACGTTGGACTTGATTTGAATTTCACGAAGAATTTGATCTCGTTCTTCTTTGGTTTGAACTTTGATCTAGATCTTCAAGGATTTGTGCACTTGATAACGTTCGTCGGGCTGAGGAGCTTTGATTCTGGATTGAGCGTTGGATTTGATAAAGAACTTGTCATTGTTCTTGGTGAATTTGAACTTTGATGTTCGTCTTCATGGGATTTGAGAATTTGAAAACATTTGTTGGGGGCAGAGGAGTCTTGATTCCAGGTCGAACGTCGAATTTGGTGAAGAAGCATTGCTTTCCACGAAGAAAGGCTTGAATCTCCACTTGAATGTCTTGAATGCGCCTTAAAAATGTAGGGAGGATGTGTTTGCGCCTCCTTCTTCCTTCAGTGCGTGCTTCTACTCCTTGAACACGTGTTTCAATTGTGTTCTCTACACCTGAGTCCGTAGAGAATTGTGATTGCGCCCCTCATTTTCGGATAAGTTTGAAAGATTTTAATCACATGTTAAATATATCAAATATCAATTATTTATTTAATCAATTTAGAAAATAAGATTTAATTATATCCTAAATATAAATAAATTGATATTTAAATCTAAGCATGATATGAACTTATCCGTGAATTTTCGGGTGTCTAAAGTTGCTTCCCTAACTCCATGGGCGAAACTTGCTCTTTCACCGAACTGCGCAGCGCGAGAAATAGGGTGTGTAATCCTTGTTGCAGGTATCTGAGACATATACCATAAACTTACATATTATGATTGGCAGGTGCATGTCATTGGAAAATCTCCAAAGCCATGAAACCATTTTACTCCACTCCAATTGTTCCTTGTTTTATCGATTCGGTGAGCCTAGCTCGTAGAATGATGCGCCGCCTTTACTGAGAATTTAATATGAGACTATATACCCTCTTCATCATCATCCTCATATCTCCTGCCAATTCCCTAGCTTCCACCATCCATCCTTCCCCACGTAAAAAAGGCATTGCTCTTTATAATAGAATCCATAATTGTTCCATTTGGGAAATATTTGGCTTTTAAAACCTTGACTTAACAATTCATATATATTCGACCCTTATTAAAGTGCTCTATTAATTCTTCTGAAATCCATGCCATCTTCACTTCACCCATAGGTTTAAACAGCTCATCTCATCTTAACCAATGCATTCATTCCTTTTTCCCCTTCCAAGCCCTACCTCTTGTGTGGATTCATTTGCTGATTCTTTATGTAGAATACAAGATAGACCATCACCAATAATAAGGGCCCCTTGTCTAAAACCCCTCTCTGTTTCATCCTCGCAAACACTTTACCATTGACCACAAATGAATAATTATTCATTATCAGAATTACAAACGTTTTGGGAATTCCTACAATTCAATTCAACTCGATCATATGCTTTGCTCATATCAAGTTTCAGCACTGCATATCCATTGGTTTTTATATATACACATACATTATTATATTATAATAAGGCTCTCACATGAACCAAGAAAGAAGAAGAGCGTGAAATTTAAATAAGAGTTGGTCTCCATAATGAATTCATTTTATTGATGAATGGCTTTGACGAAACACTCAACTTGTTATTATGAAAGCATTGAAAAAATGATAGTTAAAATGGTTGAGATGGAAGATATTGGTTTTTGAGAAAATGGGTAGCCAGTTGCAGCGCTTGCCTTGGCTTAAATGTGGGAACTTCATGCCCAGCTCCTCTCACCGTCACGAACGTCAAACCTTCATACTCCACCCTCCATCCTCCCACCTTTTAATCCAATATCCAAATTTATTTATTTTTTATGCCAAATAAAGCATATATATAATTTAACTAGTCTAGTCTACCTGCTTCTTTTCGGTGTACCAAGGAGTCCAATCTTGTTTGATGTGTAGCCCTAACTTCCTCAAAGCGTACCTCGTCGACGTCACCGGAACTCTGCCGTCCGTGTCTCCGCTGCATATATAATTATCACTATCTTCATTCTAAAATATTTCATTTGATCCCATTCTAATAAACTTAAAACTGACCTGTATATCCAAACTCTTTGCTCTGAAGCAACCAGCTTTTTTATAGTGGGGAGCACAGAGAAGGCGACGTCACTCCCCTTATATTCAAGATTATCACTGCTCGTAGGTCATAGTTGCACTTGTCATCATAATTGAATTAAATTGAAATACAATAATAAGATATGAATGTACCTGCAATGGGTCCAGGGGTAAGGGATTTTAGTTGTGTTAGCATGAAGGGCTTTTTGGACATCAGGCCTATTGAGGTAGGTCTCGGTATAGTCAGATGCACATGGATCGTATCCCGCCAACGGCCTCCCATGCCTCTCCCTCTTCAAGCAATACCTCGTGCGTATTAATTGTGTGTGTGTGTGTATATTCGTAAAAATTATGGAGTCGAATACTTACGAGATGGGATATGAAGCTGGGGATGTGGCCCCTAAAACGTGAACGTGAGGAGGAAGGGTTGGTGGAATTGGTTTGGACGCATGTAGGGGTGTACAAACTGTACATGTCAATGATTCTATAAACATTGAAGTAACTCTGGAGGGCAATGTCGCATTCTAGTGTTACATTGCTAACTCTGAAATCACAGTTTCTCTTGATTGCTTCGTATAATGCATCCGATATAACAGCGTGATGCCAAGCATAGTCGATCAACCCTTTTTGGTCTGTTTCTGAGTCTATCGCTGCATTCCCTATCTATAATATAAATATATTTAATTAAACAAAGTACCAGTTAAGTTAAAGAAGCAAATTATCAAACAAACAAAATTTACCAAAATTCCCTTGAGATTGATGTGATCCTTGTGCCACGCTTTTTTGTTTTCCTCTACTATTAACTCCGCAAGCTGAGGAACGTAGTGTCCTGTAACATTTCAAATATGTTACTTATTAACTTAATATCAAATTAAATTAAACAATTTCCCAAATCTAATATATAATACCTGCGTAGCTTTCCCCAGCAATGTAGAATTCATGGGATTTAAATTGCGGAAACCTTCGGAACCACCCCAATAAAAAATTGTACGAATCCCGAGCTAATTTAACAATACGAAAATTTTTAAAATTCATTATATCAATTGCAATCACTTTGAAAGCGACAACTAATTTGTACATGAATTTATAAATTATTGGCCATGCAAAAATTGATAGAATAAAATACCTGTCTGAGTGTCACCAATGTGCTCCTTCAAGTCACTGCTTGTGTTTGAATATGAGAATCCCACACCCACTGGGGATTCTAGGAATAACAAATTGGCAGCTGCATAGAAATCAAATTTGAAATTAATTAAAAACAGCAATAGATAAAACTAAACAAACCTAACTTAGCACAAGAGAAAGTAAATAGATTTATTTCTTGAAATTGTGCCTTTGTTCCATGAATTCTTGTTAAACTTGAGCTCTGGTTTCCCTTTCTGAGGGAAGAAAGGCCCCAACTCTTCTGACTGACCATACCCAATTGAAGAGCATCCCGGTCCTGAAATATTAATTAATTACATTAATTGTCAAAAGTAAAGTTTTTGCAGAGAACAAAATTATATATATCCTATAAGATTATATATCGCATTTCTATTATATCAATCATAGAAGACGCAATTGGAGTTTGACTATAGAAGTGAAAATGAGGTTCTATATAGACTAATAAAAGTCGTATGGTTTTTTATTCTGGATATATATATATATATATGGCGACCGTTTCTAGAAAAATTATATATATTGCATCTAGCCTCAAGTAAATTCTTTCAAATTTGATATACAGAAAGTAATTGAAAATAAAATTATAAAATAATTTGCAGATATTTGGGTTTGATGTGGAATTTGAACCATACATAATACAAGATGTTGACGTAGTGTTATATATGTTGAATTTAAGGGATAAGAATATGGCCCATAACAGACAATAATCATGAATCAATTAATGCAAATTCCCTCAATGCTGGGAAACTTATACCCAACTGGAATCTTATTGGAAATCGGAATTAAGGGAGTGATATGAAAGGTGCGTTAATGCTATGAAATAAGTGCCAAACTCTTTATTTCGCGGGGTCCATATAAGTTGGCAATTTGGCGTGTAAATGATTTATAAGTTTATTAGTTAGAGATATTTTCTTTTTGTTAATATCAGACACCCAAAATTTTAACAAATCAGATTTGTTTGTTAATTCTATCGTGATTTCTGTACTAAGAACACATAGTTGTGGTAGTGTGTGAAATTAATGCAATGAAGAATAATAATGCAAACCTCCATTAAGCCACAAGAGGAGAGGTTTGTGTTTTGAATTTCTGGTGGCTTCAAAAAACCAATAAAACAGTGCTCTGCCGTTGGTCTCGTTCACATTGACATACCCTGCATACTGCTTGAAACTCACCGGCGGCTGCCCCGGCAGCGCCTCCACTAGGTCCGCCTCTTGCTCCGCCGGTATGCAGACCACCGCCGCCGCCGCCGCCGCCGCCACCATTAACACCAAGGCATGATCAACATTTCTATGTCTCCGCATCTCTATTTGTTGAGATATTTTTGGAAGCTTTTGTGTATGACTTTGCGATGCAATAATTGTGTACGTGGTTACAGCGTGTGTGTGTGTATTTATATTAGTGAGAGACGAAAGATATGTTCAAAAGACAGATAGCAAATGGGTTGTCTTGCTTGTGATCCCCATTCAATTATTTTTCATATGTATCCCAATATTTTCGCTATTTTCTAATCCTTTCCTTTTCAGAGATATTCAATTCCAGATTATATATTCACCTAGCTATTATATGCATTATTATATGGTATAATTGTATATTTTATTGAAGTGAACTTATATATATAAAACGACATATGTGCAATCATGCACACGCACATGCAATTAATCAGAATTTAGTTTTCAAATGAACAGACTTCATCTGTATTCAAAAATTAAAAGAAAGAAGAGTGATTTTGGAAAATAGTATTTTGAGAAGTGATGGGACAAATTACTGGCTAACTTGATTGCTTGCACTTTTGTGAATGTATCGTAAAGTAAAACAGCACGAATTGGACATAGTTTGGAATCAGTAACGTATGTTAGAAATCAATGAAAAAACTTAAGAGAATATTATACTAACTAACTTGGATTTATTTCTTGTTTAAATTGGAAAATATTGATATGATATGCATAGTACTGACAAGAGATGATGAATAGAATTGATAAGGACTTGCTTGGAATCATGGGAAAGGGCAGTTTTGAACTTTCAGAATCTTAAGCTTCACTGCAAAGATTATATTCCTAAAAACACTCACTCTATATACAAATGCTGATGGTAATCAAATTATTGGAAATATATTGGTTGGCAGCTTCAATAATTTTCTAGTCAATTGCTTTGCCTTCAAAAGTCTGACCTCTTTTACTTCAAATTCTGTTCTGATTTTCTATTTAATTCACTGGATCGCAATCAACTTCAAATCAGATCTTTTATTTTTCGAATCCCACATGTTATGAATTAATCAATATTAATAACACGTATTTTTAACCAATTTTCTTTCCCTCCCTTTTTTTATAAATCTGTCTATGAATGAATTCTGCATCTAATATGGTACAATAATTGACCAAGTACCATGATTCATTCCTTCCTCGTTGAACACGTTTTAACACTAACCTGTTTCTTGACTTATATTTATTTTGAGTGGTTTTGCACCCACATCTCGCGCAAACTAACATTCTATTATTGTACAAATTCATGGCGAATTCTGATTATATATTTGATTTGAAATACCGATGTCCAATTTTATAAATTCAACATATATTTATGAAAATTTTGTATCATTTAAAGATAACACTATAAACTTGTATGATTAAATTAATCTTTCAATTTTATATATTTTTAGTGTTGTGCAAATTGTCACCTCTAATTTAAACCTGTTTCGAGATTAACTAATACCAGTTCAGTTTACGAATTAATTATTCTTTGAGTTTTGTTTTTCGTTTTGGTGATAGGAAATCGAATAAAAAGTTGGGAATGTTCCGAGAACACCCTTGAGCCATGATAGTTGCATTTTATGGTCCATATGAGAGACATTTGTATGTCATTCATGATGCTTATCAATAATGACATTTCCCTTGATAGTCAAATATTCATTTTCAGTCGTCAACACAATAAAGCAGACAATTTTGAATGGTCCATAGCAACAATCTCCGCTAATAAATTGAGATTTACTTCAATGGTGATTTTATTCATTATAGCCCCCAATAATTTTATATAACCATCATATCCTTGTACCCCTAATTTTTTTCCAGAGAAAAACTACCTAACTACGCTTCCATCAAAACTATCACACTCTATGCGTTTGTTTAAACAAAATTCAGAGAAGTAACTATTATCATTATCATTAGATTACAAGGAAAAATGACCACTTATTTATACTAGAGCATGCGTGTATCTGCATGCATGTGATCACAGAAAACACACATCAACTAAGTGACTAACAAACCACTCCCATCCACGTGCGATGTATGATGTGGCTCACAATAATTCGTCCAAAAGCAACTAACACGGATCACCAGATGAGCTGCATTAGTCCCCAGGTTGTTCACCATCGGACTTCACCGCTCCAGCATCCATTTTCGGTGTTTCATGAATCTCAAGATGGAATGGTGGAGAGAAGCATACGGAAAGATGGAGCAGGCAAACTCTTCGTAAGAAAGTTTTCAAGTTGAGCATGAGACAGAAAAAAGCCACTTTTGAAACGATCACACACCACATGACAATCAATTTCTAAGTGTTTTGTCCTTTCGTGGAAAACCGGAATATGAATAGCGGCCTGGTTGTCACAATGCAGAGAAATAGGTGTAAGAAAGGGATAGATAGTTTCGCAGAAACTCATATCTCGTGAAATGAAGATGGCCCCATCTTCTAAGCTATATAATTTGTATCCCTTGTGATTCTCCGCAAAATCAAGAAGTACACACTTGATACTTCTACTATCAGATTTAGAATGTGTAGTAAGATGTTATTAGCATAGGCGAGACATCCAAATGGTTTCAATACGATGACAATTCATCCTGAACCTCTTTAGTACACTTGGCACACATATATGGCAAATGTGCCATGGTGGTATATGAAGCATGTCCAAGAAGAACGTGACATTGTTTGGCTATTAGATTATCAAGACATTATACCAAGCCCATGAGATTAAGATTCACTTCAATCACATACAATTTTCCTATTAAGATTCATTAATTCCTTTCTGAAAAATACAATGCATGGTCAAGAACGAGCATCTGACATTTAAATCTGCACACAACTTAGTAATAAATAGCAAATTATGAGAAAAACTTGGTGTATAAAGCACATTCGACAGGGAAATAGTAGGAGTCAACTCCACACAACCACTGTAATGAACCAGTTGGATTGCACCATTAGGCAGATAAATGTGTTGTGGAATCTTTAATTTCACCATTGCTTTCATAAATGATGCATTACAACAAATATGAACACTGGCGCCCGAATCAATTATCCAATCATTTTACTCATTGATGATATTACACTAAAAGCATAGTTACATCCTCCACCATCTGCGTCACCGTCCACACGAACCATATTCGCCTTATTATTCATTTTGCTAGCAATCTCATTCTGGATTTTGTCATAGATGTTGCTGCTTCCCTCATTTCCACTCATTGTGAGTGAAGGCAGTTCCTGCTCTAGTGGTGTTTCTGCCATATGTGCCTCTATCCTTTAGCTGCACATACCAATCCAGAAAACCATCAAGCTTGAGGCACTCACCTACTCCATGCCCTATAGCCTTGCAATGTTTGCATTTTAACATTATGTTTCTTCCCAGGATCTCCTTCTTTTAAAATTAGGCTTTCTCTGCAAATTATTTCATACAACTGGTTTATTTGTTGCACACATTACACTAAGTTCTCTTGGACACCTGCTTTTGATCCTTTGCCTGTATAACCATGGCGTACGCTTTGCTTACCGAAGGTAAAGGATTCATTTACAATATCTGCCCCCTTATTGTCTCATATGCATCATTCAACTCCATCAAAATCTCAATTAGATGTTGATTCTCCATTACTTCCCTCGCCTTCTCCTGCACTCCGTAAGTACATCGAACTTTGGAGGCTTCACAAATGCACTCAACCTTTTGCACTATTACACCTAGTTCATCCCATTACTGTACGATTTCCTAATCTCATGCGTTAGATGATACATCAATAATCCATTACTCCTACCAAATCGATGATCAAGTTCATCTCAAAGCTTCTTAGAATTATTAATATAACCAAATGCATGAACCAAATCCTTTGATATACAGTTCAAAATCCAACACGTAACAGTGTAATCAACCTTTAGCCAGAGATTGTAATTTTCAGATTCAAGATGAGGTATCGGCAATGTACCGTCTATAAATGACAGCTTATTCTTCGCTCCAAGTGCTCTGCGCATAGATCTCCGCCAATTGTGGAAATTTTTCCTATTCAATGGTACGGAATTCAGCTGCAATCCAGAGTGTTCAGAGATGTGTAGTTGATACACACCATCTCCCTCTCCTCACGGTGCTTCAGACTCGCGATCATAATTCCATATCGATCATGTCTGTTGATGCACAACTCTCTCATCCTCTTCTGGATCAGATTGTTGTTGACGAACTTGAGACACACCAACTTCTATATCAAGTCTATTCCACACTAGTGTCTTCCCTCTCGCCATAATCGTCTTCAATGTTTCAGTAACTTGGCTCTAGATAACCATTTAGAAACTCACACTCTCTATATGTTTGTGTAAACAAAATTCAGAAAAGTATATATTATCATTATCATTCAACAATCATATTACAAGGAAACAATGACCACTTATTTATACTAGAGCATGCGTGTACCTGCATGCGTGTGATCAAAGAAAATGCACATCAACTAACTAACAAACCACTCGCATCCAGGTGTCATATTTGACATGGCTCACAATAATTCGTCCATATGCAGCTAATACGGATCACCATATGAGCTGCATTGGTCCCCACGCTACTCACCATCGGACTCCACCACTCCAGCATATATATTCGGTATTTCATCAATCTCAACAAATGCAGATCAAGAATCAGATGCAGAGCCCAATTCCTCTTGATTCTTGAACTTACCAAGTAGCTCTCCAACGGCTCCTGTTAGTGAATCTCGAGCTCCTCCCCCATCTCATCCACGCCGTCGATGCTCTTTGATGGAGCGGAGAGTTTGTGCCATGGGTGCTGGTACTTAAACCGTTCTTCCTTGGAGAGTCTGCACCGTTGGACACACTGCTACTCCAAGTCTTAGATAAGGATTCCGATCTCCTCCTACTTCTCTTCCTAGAATCAGATTTTCTATTCTTATTCGACCGACAACCATCAGATTCAGAATCCTCTGACTCAGATTGCATCTCTCTCGGTTTCTTGACTTCAAGTTTTAGTTCCTTGTTTGGTTTCTCATCTACAGCTAAAAAATCCTCCACCACTTATCCATCCAAATTTTCATTTTGTTTTCTACGGGAGCTGGGAGTGGAATTCCAAGATTTCTTAGAATTTCCTTAATTTTTGAAGCTTGAGACGACAGTACTCTTCATAGATCAGACCATTCAAACAATGGTATAATTTCCGGAGGTTTTAGAAACAAATAAGTTTTTTTTTGTAATTAAGGATTTTAGGAAAAATGATATATTATAAAAATGAAGGCTATAATATGTAAAATGGGTGCTATAAATAAAATTACCGGAACTTCAAAATAAAATTGGCATATTGCGAGTTTTGAGCTAAAAACATAATGGGTCTGGGCCTGGGCCTGGGCCTGATGCTTTTCATACTCTTATTTTAACATCCCCATTAAAAAAAAAAAA
>AYJT01102658.1:0-10419 GCA_001278415.1 Ocimum tenuiflorum
TTTGCCACCACAAGATCCACCCCCTTCAACGGGTATCCTGACACTGGCATATGCAGTGCATTGCCCCAAATTTGTACACAACCGTATGGCTTCAGATCGTCTAAAACTCCGATGGGAACAAACCTGTTTCTCCACGCAACGAGCTGCTCGCCTTCCAAAACTAATTCCTCCTGTTTCTTGCCATTTGTGATGGTGATCCTCTCGAGCGAAGGCTGACACTTGATGAGCAGGCACAGCGCGAGTAGCCAAATAGCGCAACATCCAAAGTGCAAGCATGTGCCGGAGATTAACTCGTTCATTCGCACATGATCTGCTACTACCGACACAAAATTTTTCATCACACCAGCTTCCTTGGTGAATTTCACGCTCATGTTGAAAAGTGAGGAACTGCAGAGGCTACTCGAGCATCTAAACTCCAAGGAGATAGACTTGATTATGCTGAATTTGACAAGGAATGGGAGGAACTTCATCTCTTTGATTGATGATGACTGAATGAAGCGAACAGCTTCTTTACTGGTCAATCCAGCCAAGTTAGGGAAGAGTTGGTTGAGGTCACTAGCTGATGCGTCGGAGGGGATTTCGGCGCTTGGAAGAGTCAAAGAAACTACAGATCAGACAAACAAGTAGAGCATGTACTATAATTTGATCAAAACGATGAAATTAAATAGACACGTGATAATTTCTCGCTGCGCCTCATCTTGATCAGCACAAATACAAGCTATCGACACTGTTCGAATCCACCATTGTTCCTTCGAAAAACGATCTTCGGATTGAGAGGGTCAGCACTTCAAACATCATTTTTCGAGGGAGCTATAAGAGAAGTTTAAAATTTGAATCCTCATCCCCTATCCCAGCTCAAAACGAATATTATATTAAATCATCATGTTTGATTATTCCATATTCTCGTACTAAAAAACCTTTCAAAAACTCTAAACCCTTCAATGTGAAGGAACATGCATCGAAATCTAATACATATATTGATCTCTTTAATCTCTATGCTTAAACAGCAATCATTAATGAAAGGTATAAAAAAATTACAAAATTTCGGACGATGGAGAAATTACCGTGTAACGTGTTGGGAATTTTATAAATTACATAGGAATATTTGCATCTATTTGAGATTGAAATAATTATGCGGAATACCTTAACAATCTTGTGATGTTGATTGATATTACAATCTCGCTCAACTTTATGGACCTTTGTATATATTCAGGAAGAATAAATAGTCTCCAGAAGAATAAACAGGGTCACTATATATACTATATATTTAGACCTATATCGTTACATAGTTCATGTGTTTAAGGCCCAACCCACTTTTAATAAAATTTACGTACACAAACCACAACTCAATTTAATTGTTACTCTCATCAGCCCAACCTAAATTATATTTTTTCTATTTTATTTTTTAAATACATATTATCTATAACAATTTGTATTAAGTTTAAAGGCAGTAACAAAAATGTATAAAAATATTTTATATTTGAAATTTATAATTGTAATTAAAAATATTATCGTATACTTTATATTTAATAGCAAAATAAAAATTATAAGAGGCGTGAAATAGGATGGCAATTGATGTCACAGAAGCCTCATCAGTTGGAAGTCAATGTTAAAAGCTGCTGGAAAATTAAATCAGTACTGAATGCTGTATGGTAGTATGAAAGCAACATCATTTATCTTTCTCCTTTTTTTTTTAGGAGGGCCTTGTGCTTAATATTCTCCTAGCATCATCTGCTGTTAATTCTTCATAAACCTGAAACATTGCAGAATGAACGAGTGTTCGGTGAAAAATTGCAACGAATTGAGATCATTGTTAGGACATTTGGAGTTGACTGAACCAAAGAATATATAATTTATATGCTTACGAGTTTCTTGTAAACTTGTTGAAACGCCTTGCAAAATTTTTCTGCATTAGCTGCACCCACCTAAGAAAAGGAAATTCTAAGATAATTAAAACCATGACATGTTGATCCAGTAGAAGTCAATGAGGAACTTAAAAGAACTCAAAATTTTGAATTTACAAGGATAGTTCATAGATAAAAAAATATACAAGGATAGTTCATAGATAAAAAAATATACCTTCTGCTCAGCAGCTAACTTCAGTTTTTCCCAAAATGCTTCTGTTGCAAATCAATAAACAGGATAAGTCACTATTCAATGACAGAAAAACTCCGGGTCAATAATACCAAATCCCATTATTCATATAATAAGTTTCCACATAGTTCCAGATTGAATTGTTTTGCAGGCATAGGTCTTAAAATAGTTTGAATTGTCCCAGTCCATGCACACAGGCAAGCTGCCAACTGAACCACGGCATGTCAATTAATACGTCTGATGAGATTAAAAATGCATTTCTACCTCGCATTGCCACACATCCATGTAGGAAATTATATAAATGCATGGTCTACTGCCGCTGTTCGGTTCAATATCCTGTAAGGATGTTGTTGACGTATTTTATATAAAACATAACACAACACATGGTCACAATTGTAAAGACGCCCTGGATAAAATCATACCTATTCAATAAAATTAATGTAAAATGTTTACATTATTAACTATGAAGTCCGTCGCCACTTACTATAAATCACCCGTATGGGGGCATAGGAGCGAAACAATCACTCTATAGTCTATACTTAATAAAGAATGAAGATGTTAAGATTAATGTCAGAAAGACCATAGATGTATATATGATAAAGCCTATCATTAGGATTTCCTTTCATATATGACAAGGTAAGCAGGTTACTAATTACATGTTCTCACAATTGTTGATTTATGGAATCAAGGACTTAAGTATAGGGTGACTCGATAAAATGGATTACTTGAAGGCATAATAGTTTCTCAAAGTTGCAACACAACTGGCTTGGTCATCAACTTGAAGGATCAATGATAAACTTGGAAGTAGGCATTTAAAATATGAGCTCTCTAAAGTGAACAGATAAACCTACAAGGAGTATTTATACGAATTTGTTGGAATACCATACCACTGTTATCGTTAGTACTCCATGCATCTTGCCATTCCTGCACCTGAGAGTATATATTAGTATTAGATGCAATGGCGAAACAAGCCTAACAGCATTCTGCCGAGAATTTATGCATTACCTCCTGACTTAGAGCAGACCTAGATGATTGTATTGCAATATCCGATTCCGCCTGAAGATAGAATCTGAATTAAACATTTACAAGCCCAAAGTTGATGTGCAAATAATCAACATTCATAAGCAGTGAACTTTTTATTCATAGCAATCCACGGAATAAATTAACATAGTTTTGGACCCAAAACACGATCGAATTAATAAAATAAGCGCAGATTAATTCGAGATAAGCGGTTTTCATTTCCATCCGCCATAGACCAAAATCAAACATTTTCACCGGTAAGTAGTACCTACACGCACAAGGCTCAGTGCCTAGGCACTCATTCCGTCATCGCTGTGTGTGTGTGTGTGAGAGAGAGAGAGAGAGATTACGTGATAATCGGCAGATCGGACGACTGGGAAGAGATCGAGGAGGTGCCGGAATTCATTCTCGTCCATGGAGAGTCGAGTTTTCCGCTTAGCCGATTAACCAAATCTCAAATTTGTTTACCGGATTTATATAGCGGTGTCGTTTGATATTCATTGGGTTTTAGCGGTGTCGTTTTGATATTTATTGGTACTCGATATTTGCACCCAGTTTTTTTCTCCTTTTTTGCCCCACGTTTTATAGACATTGTATTTTAGAATTTTCAGTGGATGGCTTTACTTGTTTAAATTTTGGTGAACTTCAATTTAATTATCCTTTACATAAGATTTGATATTTTTAAGTAGACTTCCAAAGATGGTAAATTGTAAAATTTTCACAAAATAAGCCTTGTGGTTCATCCATTGACATGTATCATTTAAATCTTTCAAAAAACAAATTCCTATTCGAAAAGTGTTTGATACATTGAGAATGCAAAAAAATACCAAACTGCAAGAAAGGTATTCATCTTTAATCCTTCACAAGGAAAATAAAGTTGAGAAACTGAGTTATTTTCGTAGCTTCAGCTTTAAATATAGCAAGAAGAAGATGCCTGCTCATAGTGAGGCGTTGCTACACATGGTCCCACAGGATCGGCCGACCCCGCAGCAATCAAAATTACTTTAGCATGAATATTTGATCGGGAATCCTGTATGAGAATTATAGTGATAATTATGTTATTTGAGCCCCCACGACACAACAGATTAAAAAATCTCTCATGTGTAATATTCAATTTAGAGCCGTCCCACGACAATCAGTTCAAATTGCACCCTCCATATAATGCGAAATATACACCATTCAAATTACATTTGCCATATATTTCCTGTTTATAGTCTTGATGTACAGCATTTGAGGTTGAGGCCTCACTGAAATGAATGATGAATTCTCAAGAGCATCAACTTCCTACTAGGGGCCTAAATAAGCTTCGCGCCACGGCCTCTTATCCGACGTTCATCTGTAATCAAATGGGGGCAGCTTATCAATGTGTTTGAGTGAACTCTTTCCTCTGAAGAGGCAAAAAATTGGTTTAGTTATGGGCTATGCTACTTGTAGTTGCTGAAATTACTCCAATACTTCAGTAGGCCAGATCCTCTTCCACTGGGATATCTCTTCATCGCTGCACAGTTTCCGAATCCCACCATAGAATCCGTCAGCTTCGTTTCCCTCTTCCCTGTGGTGTTTCCTATCAACAGTCGTCGTTCTCCATCGTGAACCACGGCTGTACTGGTTGAACTCAAGCACCGCAGTGTCTGCACCACAAACATATTACTACTTTTAAGAAAATTCCCTTTGTCAAATTGAGCAAGATGAAATTACTACAACTGGTTTAGGTAGAAATTTTCAAGTGAGTCATTGAGCCAAAAACAAGACACTTGAGCATTAAAAAGTCGGAAAATATGATCCAGATCACGAGAGTTTCAAGTGCTATAGAAAGGGTAAAAATCGCCTTTTCCAGCAGCCATAGACGATGTTTAAGGAAGAAACTCCATGAAAGTGAGTTAAGTTGAAAAAAGTGGAGGATTCTATGAGATCAGTATAACTGAAAAAAGCGCATACGCACCAAAATGGTGGATAATGGTACACCAAAAGGCAAAATCGAGCAGTTTTATTTATCTCTAAAGCTCACCACCAGGTAAAAGAAAGTCTCTTTCTGATTGGCTGGTAGTAGAAAGTGCCATTGAAGCAGCACTTATGGCACTGTTGGTGAGCATAAGACAAAATTATATGCAAAATTTTTGGAAGGACTAATAGATAGACCCACATGTTGAAGAGATGGGAGTCAAAGGAAGGGCCTACTTATAATAGATAATATATTTTGATGATAAATGTGTGAACACATTCCTAAATTGAAGTAAAGGCTTCATTCCAAAGTGGCTAAGGTCAGCAAAACTAGCAATAACCAGCCACCACTCCCACAAGTTTGTCTTACTCGAATTGGATCTTCAATGGATAATACGATGCATGCATTATGCGAAATGACTACTCCTTTACAAAATAGTGGAATACATTGAAGCAACTCACCACTATCGTGACATCGGCAGTAATTGGCATTCCCATCACATGTTTCCAGGTGGCCTACAACACCATACCACCAACCTGTATATATATGTCAAGACATCAATAACAGTGGATTTAAGTATTCAATGCATCTGGTCTTGCAATAAGAAAAAATTTAATCCAAGAGCTAATATGTATTCAGAAATCGGTATTACGGAAAGATGTATTGCACACCCACAAAAATATTTTCTAATATTTCAGTGTTCGACAACGAAGTTTAGATGCCAAGAACATTAGAATTCAATTAAGATCAGTTTAAGGGATAAGAATGGACCATTTATAGAAAGAAAATGTGTTTTCTTTCCAATGATTGACCTCACAGATATGCCAGTTTCTCTTTTGTGAAGTTTGTTAGAAAGATTCTAAACACCTACTTCCCCATCTTAAGAAAATGAAAAGGGCCACAAACAGCATCGGAGAAGAAACAGAAAAGGTTGAATTCATAATTTTATATTGCTACAAACAAACATATAGGCCAAAAATGCTCAAGTAGGAGGATGTACGGTACAGCTAACAGAATAGAAGTATATAATTACTGAGGTATAGTCCGAATAATATACCATATGGAAATTCTTTGTTTCTTCTCCATTGGATTTCAACATGATCTCCAGGCCGCAACTCGTTCAAACAACCAGATACATAAAGATCGTGTGGAGAAGTATCGGCAGGGGGGGCTCTGAGCCTATCCCATGTCACACCACTTTCCGTTGGACTTGCTCTCCTTCCATGTGGCGGATATCTGCACAACATCTAGACAAACTTTAACAATACAAAAACATTAACATAGTACCAAAATAACAGTTTTGACAAGTACAAAATGTTTAGGTACCAAAATAACAGTTTTGATAAGTACAAAATGTTTAGGATATGGGCAAAAGATATGCAGAAATCAGCAAGATGCATATTTTAACAACAGAATCCCTGTGGCAGCTAAAGTGCCAAATTTCTTATCTTTTTCGCCTCCTAATAATCTTTCAAGTCCAATATCTATTCGAACTTATGAAATATCCATGCTAATTACCTGGCATGGAAAGTGTTGGTTCGCTGATCATAACAAAGTTCAGCATCATAGCATGATAACATAAATCCCACATGGCCATTCTGCAAATCATGAGCAACACACAATTCAGTATTACAAAAGGTCATTTCTCCAGCAAAGGCATTTGAATATGAAATTCATTAACCACACTAGAATTCATAATATCCATACCTCGCGGTTATAAACCTGTGCAGGGAACCAAAACTGGCCGGACTCGAGCGCTAAATACCAAGACATGAGTGAATTGGCTGGAGGAAAGTTGCTCTTCTTGCTGCCACTGCCAAAACTGGACCTAATCAAATTAAATGGCCATAGCTGAGTTAAATAGCCAACTAGGCCATTCTGTTTGCCTTGACTTGAAAAGGCTGGACCATTTTCTAAAGCATTATGGCATTGCCATTCCTTGTATGCAGCAGGGCCAACAATTTTAGACCATTTGTTTTTTATGTGCATTTCCCACAAGTGATCACTTATGCACATATCTCTCAAAGAAGTGCACACACCAGCCATTCTATAGAGCCCCTCTGGTGGTAGCTTCTCAAGAATGGTCTCTAATACAAGATCAGGTAAATCCAGCACAGACATATCCGATGCAGTTTCGACACTTTCAACTGTGGGAATAGAGTTGTATTGCCTAGATGACATTCTCGAAGCTAAAAGTGAGGAAATCACACCAAAAATGGTGCTTCTACATGACTTGATCAACTGAAAAAATGATAAGTCCTTCCAAGACCAGAGAGAGAGAAGCCTCATCTCATGAGCCCATGGTGGGAGTGATTTGACAGAGAGAGAGTTGTAGAAGAAGATGAATGAGAAGCAACAGGTGAACAAGAAGAGCAACATTTGATAAAGAGGATCTAAGACTCCAATTACACACAAAAATATATATGTGAATATGGATAATATACTAAAAGGGGGTGGTCAGAAAACTTTAGACCACCAATAATGGGAAAGCAATGAGCTTGTATAATAAAATTGTATTGGTAAATATTAAAAATTTAAAATCAACTCTTCTTCTTCACCCCCTCTCCTTGGTTAAAAAGGGGAAAAGGAATCTCAAATCCACATCAAGATTCAAGAAAACATTTAAAAACTGCCTCAGACGAAGCCCACCTAACCGCAACAGTGGGCCTCGTCCAAAAATTTTAGGAGATGATTATCCTATCAAGAATTTAATATGCAGATACTACAAAAAATCAAATCTTGGCTCAACCACACCAAAAAATGTCGAATGAAAGGAAACCCAACAGATATATAAAGTTAAAAATCGATTGTTTTTTCCGGTAAATTGTCAATTATGGTTATCCGGGAAGCAGATCTAACAAAAGCTTCAGAGTTGAAACTCAAAAATAAGAATGCTAAAAAAGCAAATAATCCAACTATAAAGGGATCACAAAATCCAGCAAAATGCTGGCTGCGAGCAATCAATAAAGATGGCTCTAGCTCAGAGAAAAGAGATGAGTTAAAAGATTCAGCAATTGCACATAAATTTAATCTTGAAGTTAATCAAGAAAGCAGAAAATTCAGGGTATTTCAAGATGGGTGAAAGAAGAAAGAGAAGCTTGGTTTATGCACTTTTTCTCTCTCCCTCCACCCACAGAAACCCTTCTATCCCTCTCTAAATGCCCGCTCTGTTAATGCAGAAAAGAAGAAAATGGGGAGGTGCAAATTGCAGAATAGAAACAAAAAAACCTGAAATATATAAAACTATATATATAGTTTGATGTGAAATGATGTGATGTCGTTGTTTTTCAGTTAAAATGGGCGCTTTGGAAATCTGATCTTTGCGTAGATTTCGAGCAAATTTCGGGCTGAAGGACGGCCCGCAAGCTCGCAGCCAGTTGTTTGTGTGGAGTAAAATTCGGGCCTCCATTCATGTTTTTCTATATACAAATTACAAAATAGAAGTTGCAGTGGACGACGATGCTTCATTATAATATGTTTACTTTCTTTCAAACGTATTAACGACCGCACCCGGATTCCCTATTACATATTACATATTGGATTACACCAAACGTATTCTTGACACGTGTATTAATTAATGGTGATAAACTAAAACAAAATTTTTTTTAATTATGAACATGATAGATCTCCATTAATTTGTACACATGTCAAGAATTCGTGCGGTTGTAACACAATGTGAAACACTATTGTGTGACGGGTGATCCCGACTGTTAACAACCATTATAGTAATCAAAGCGTTTAATTGGTGTGTTATTATTACCAAACCTAATAATCTATTCAATTATGAAAAAAACTTGAGAGTAATCAAAAACTCGACATATGTTTGCATATTTAGATAGTTAATAAGTTGAATGGTGTTTTAAAAGGGAAGTTACCATCATGGAAATTCCTAAATGGAGTAAGCAAGTAAGCATATTCCCACAATTATTGGCTTTTCATAAAGGTCAGCAAAAGTAATTACTTTCAGGTTCCAATTAGAAATAAATAAAGATTAAAAAAAATTAACGTTATCATTAGCATTCTAATTTAATAGGGAATTGGAGAAATTCTTGTGTGCCTAATTATGTATACCCAAATTAGTCAAAATATAACCATCATAGGGAATTGGAGAAATTCTTGTGTGCCTAATTATGAATACCCAAATTAGTCAAAATATAACCATCTTCAACCTAGGAGTTACGATTCCACCCTCAGGTTGAAGGCAGTGGCTAGTCAAACGATTCAATGAAGACATCCGAACGATGCTCGATAGTAGATGATGCACTACTCAAAGTCCAATATTGCTCTTGGATAATCAATTCAACGAGGATAATCCATGAGGCTAACATGTTCAATTTCGAAAAGGACAAACTCAGAGCTGAGCATATTCAATTTCGAAATGAATGGCTCGAAAGCTTAGGAAAGAAAACACAATCAAAGCTCATTTGAACATATTAATTTTGATCTTCGGCTCTCTCTCAATCATCTCCAAAAAATTATACCAACACAATTCATCTTCAACGTCAATTGTGTCTAACAGGATTATATGACGATGTAAAAGACGTACAAAGTTAAGAAACATTAATGATGGAACCAAATCCGTCGAGCCGGAGCTACCCTTCAATCCCACTCCACTAGAGACATCAACTTGGCACTTGAAGGTTACATGTCCTCGATCAAATATTCAACATTCTTGTCAATCGACTGTGTTTCAATATCGCTTATTTTACATTACTCACTATTTCATCGGTTTTACCCGGCTGTCTTGATCATTGGAGCTCGTACAACCGCCGCCTCCGGCAATCTATAATCACATGTTTGTCTTTGTCCTTTTCCATCCCAACCCAATTAGTCATGGAGCATGAAAAAAAGGCCCGCAGCAAATACCAATCACCACTACAAGATAAATTAATGACAATTACTTGTAGGAAAAATTGTTACAAGATTTGAAGATAGAGGTGGATAATATTTGTTTTAATTTGAATCACGAAATGTAAGAATATTTGGTGGGCTAAGGCTTGAAACGTGGCTTAATTGCCCCCACAGCTACAGAAAATAATTTTCGCCCTCAATTTCTTGTGGAATTTGTACATGTATAAATATTGAATATTCCACTCTTTTTGGAATTCTTTGGAATTTGTACGTATATATATTGAATATTCCAATTTCTTTTTTGTGTGTCGGTTTTGCGGTAGTAGTCATCGTCATGAAATGTAATAAATTGGCAAGAGGAGAGATTTCATATTGTTTTAGTAAGCATTTAAGGTAAATCACACTTGAGATTCTTTACTCTCTAATGATGCTCCATTCTCTATTTCACTTTTAAAATTTTATAATTTTTATTATTTTTTTTATAAAATAATAATTTATTATAACTTAGGATA
>AYJT01102659.1:0-24531 GCA_001278415.1 Ocimum tenuiflorum
AATTCTAATTGCACTTATTACTTTTTTCTTCTCTTTTTATTTTTATTTTTATAACTTCTCATCTAATAATTAAGTGTACCTTCCATAATATCTCATATTAAAAGAACGCATAATATAAAACGCAAATCCCAAATTATGACCAAGTAAATACAGAATCAAATTGTAGCAATTTATCTTGACCACACACAATAAAATCCATATACGGTGGTTAGGGTTACGTCCAAAACCTCGTCCACTTTGAACCATGAAAATAAAACCCACACCCACAGTCCACACAAATTACAAGAAATTAATTTATTTTGAATGTGAAAAGCAAAACCAATAAGGTAGAGGGGCAAAAGAGTAAAAAGAGAGGAATAAGAGAAGCTGCGATGTCCCAACAGCATATTCGCCCAAAATTGTGGAAAGAAATAAAATTCGTTTCCCAGGTGGAGTAGGCGGAGTTCAATTCCTTGAGAATATTCCCTTTTCTCCGCGTATCTTTTTACCCTGATCCAACGGCCGAGATTTACTCACTTGCAAATTTTGATTTCGGAACCATCCGCAGCCTCAACCAAGTAATATTCGATTCGCATATTATTTAATTCAAACCTAATGTCTCCCAATCCCACCTATATAAACCCCCCTCATACAAACCTTCTTTTCACCACCAAAATTCACACACCAACAAAATTCAAAAAAACATTCCATCACAGTCCCATGGCCGGAATCACGATAGTTTTCGACTTCGACAAAACGATCATCGACGTCGACAGCGACAATTGGGTCGTCGACGAGCTCGGCGCCACCGACTTGTTCAATGAGCTTCTCCCCACCATGCCGTGGAATTCTCTCATGGTGAGCAATATCATCTATTTTTTTTATTTTGAAGTTCGAATTTCATCAATATCTTTCGTATTTATTAAAGCAATATGGCGCATTTTAGGACGAGATGATGAGAGAGCTACATGCACAAGGTAAAACCATTGAAGACATTAAAGAAGTTTTGAGAAGGATTCCAGTACATCCCATGGTTGTCCCCACGATCAAAACCGTCCATGCTTTGGGGTAAGTTTGCTACTTTCCTCGAGAACTTGCTGTCGATAAATTCTTTCTTTATTTTATTTATTTATTTTTGTTTTGGGCTGATGGGGTTGCATTCTTCCATTATTTGTTTTCAGGTGTGATTTGAGGATTGTGAGTGACGCTAATGTATTTTTCATTGAAACCATTGTTGATCACCTCGGCATAAAGGATTGCTTCTCCCAAATCAACACAAATCCCAGCTATGTTGATGAAGAAGGAAGACTCAGAATTTCTCCATTCGTTGATTTCAAGTCATCTCCTCATGGCTGCAATCTCTGCCCTCCAAACATGTGCAAGGTAATTTTTTTTTCGAAAAAAAAAAAGAAAAGAAAGTAGACATGATGACCCCACAAAATCTTGTCATCATCAATCAAGCATAATACTAATACTAAAAAAAAGAGAGTGACATGAGTCAGCAACATACCAATTTTTTAGTATTTTCAACATGTTGATGTAATTTTGTCCATGCAGGGTATGATCATTGAAAAGATTCAAGCCTCACTATCCGATGAAGGGAAGCAGAGGATCATATACTTAGGCGATGGGAGCGGCGATTTCTGCCCGAGTTTGAAGCTGAAGGAGGGAGATTTTATGATGCCAAGGAAGGATTTCCCAGTGTGGGAGTTGATATGTGAAAATAGAGCTCTTTTGAGGGCTGAGATTCATGAATGGATCGACGGAGAAGATATGGAGAAGGTTCTGATCAAGCTAATAGAGAGCATCAAGATTCAAGATTTGTTGGCTGTTGATTACAAGGTCGACACACTTCCAATTGCCTTGCCTCAACCAGTTATTGTTCATCAATAGGATGCTATGAACTGCTGTTGCTTGGGGCTTATAAGGATGATTTTGTCTCAAGTTTTTTATCATTTGATTTTTATCTATTTCTATCTCGTTTTGAGATTGATTTGTAAACTTATAGTTAGATTTTGGTGTGTTTTGTGAAGAAATGGAGCATATTCTTTCTGCTCCTCCTGTGATGACTACTCTAATCTGTGGAATGGTGAAATCTCTAATTTGAAGGTGTTCCATGTACTTCTTCGGGGTTTGTATTTGGTGGATTGACTAGCCTTTGCAAGGTGGATTCTTGAACCTTTGTGAAGATTAATAAAACAAAATTTCATCAAATTATGGTATATTATGTGCTTTGAAATATAATGGGAAAAAAAAATCAGATGTAACAAGCCACTGATTTTACCTTTTATCGTTAACTGTGTCTGCGGATTTGAATAAAAAAACAGATGTGTTAAGTCGATTAAATTGGGACAAGATTATATTTTCCATTGCTTAAAATAAAGGTGAATTTTTATTCTGAGCCAATATTTTGATCTGGATGCAAACCAGAAGAGACTGAGATTCCTGAAAGCAGCTATTACTTAAACATTTCTTAGAGAAAACAACTGTTGATGACCGCATAGCGCAGTGGATTAGCGCGTCTGACTTCGGATCAGAAGGTCGTGGGTTCGACTCCCACTGTGGTCAAAATTTTTTATTATTTTCGTAAATTGGTGCTGATGGAAGTTGAGATAGGGATGGACTCGAGATGATTTCAAGTTGGTTTCCCCCATTTCTCCCTTGTAATTATCCAGTTTTTAATTTTCATTTATTGCTTATTAAAGTAAGATTTTATTATTGAAGCATACAATATGAAATCATATTTCAATGCATATCATATCCTTAAGCATGAAACTGTTTTTACTATTATGCATGAAAATTTACAGTTTAGATATTCATATCTCTAGAAATATATGAAATCTTTAAATTATTGCACCCAAAGTTATTTAAAATGCAAATAAGATTTTATCCAAGTATGGATAGATCTCACCCTTTTTCAAATTCATGGCAATTTTAAGTCTTTTCAAATTTTCTTACTAATCATATTTCTCCCGCCGATAGCGTTTTTTTTTTTACTAAGAAAATTCAGCAATAAGATTCCTAATATCTTGGGTATGTGGAGGTTCTCACCAAGCTAATATTTTTATAAAAGATGTCATACAGGGTCACTCATATATTGAATGAAATACATATAAAACAGATTAGAGACGCAGACAGGTTAGATGTCACAGCATTGAATTCCATAATGATTTCTATGGCACATTTCCAAAAGCAGTATTTTTTATGTTGTGCACATCGCCATTGGTGCCATTTAATGTTTGCTACTGTATTTTGTTATCAAACACATTACACACACTAAGATTTTTCAGTCATATACCATTATTATTCAGTGTGGAAATTATAACTTCGTCTTTCCTGTAAATATAATTACCAAAAGCAGTTATTTCTATGTTATTGGTATATTTATAAAGTTTGCTTTCCTTGTCCTATTTTGCTATGAGCAACGATACAGATATATAATGACTACTCCTAGTCAATCTTTAATGCAGCTTGTTTCTTCCTCCTCGATAAAATAATAGTTACTGATATAAAATAATTATTTATAAGTTTGCATACAGATAAGTGTGGCTCTAGTTTGTATCAGAAGTGGACTACCTACTGCTATAAAGTTAATTTCGAGAATAACCATTCAAGTATTATTTTTTTTGAGACTGAATGCACAAACTTAAGCTCTGTTTTATGTCTGTGTATCTTAAAAAAGTGAAGTATCTAAAAAAGTCACGAGAAGTTGTTTGTTTGCCTCCCAACACTTCATAATAACAGGTTGTATTTATTGGACTTTCTTCCAATGTTGGGTTCCCATAAATGCATAGAATACAACTTCATTAATAATCAGTCAACCCCTTTTGCAATATTCTGTCACAAGCTTAGAGAATGAAGAATTGCTCTCCATCAGCTTTGAAGGTTCATCATACTCCACCAAATTCCCTGCAACAAACCAAACAAGTACAAATATGCAAGAAATATACTTTTAATCATTATATCATTATCACAAATCATACCACGTGACAAGACCAACACCATATCACTGTCTATGATTGTTGGAACTCTGTGTGCCACAGTTATTACTGTGCACTTTGCAAATTCCTCTCTGATTATCTTCTGCAAGATGACATCTGTGGCCGAATCAATCGAGGCCGTCGCCTCATCAAGAACCAATATTTTGTTTCCTCTGAGAAGAACTCTTCCCATGCACAATAGTTGCCTCTGCCCCATGCTCCAGTTTTCCCCTTCATCACTCACTGCACCAAAATCAACCCTTTTCACTTTCTTGATTTTTCACTCACTTTATTCATTATTTGTTTTAGCATACTTACCATAAGAGTCTAGCAAGTTTGGCATTTCACTGATTGTGGACTTGAGTTGGCATTTTTCAAGAGCCTAAGAAGCAAGGAGTTGTTCAAGATTTGTGAAGGAAATACAAAATTGTAGAGAAATTACCTCCCATATCTCAACATCAGAATGCTGGCCTAATAGATCCATATTTGTCCTAATACTTCCACTGAACAGAGTTGCCTCTTGAGGAATGATGCTGAGTTTCAACCTTAGATCTTTAAGGCCTATAGAGCATATATCAAGTCCATCTATCAAAATTCGACCGCTGTGGGGCTCAACCAGGCGAAACAACGCGTTGATTAACGTCGTTTTTCCACTTCCAGTCCTGCCCACCACTCCTACTCTTGTTCCTTCTTTGAAAGTGCAGGTGATCCCCTTGAGGACTAATGGAGAATTGGGGCGATAGCGTATCTGGAAAAAAAAACATTCATATCTAATCTGGTGCAAGCATAACCAAGAACAATACATTAATGTTACAAAAGTAGTCAGTTTTTTCTCACCTTTAAATCAAGCAACTGTATTCTACCATCCACAGGCCATGAAGTTGGAGGCCTATTTTTTGCTATAACTGAAAGAGGCTGTTGTGGTAAATGCATATACTGTTTAATCCTTTCCACAGAGACTACATAGTTGGTTAAGCTGCTATACCATCTTGACAGAAACACTTGAATTCCGGTTAATGCAAATGCATACGAAAGACAGAGTCCCACAAGCCCTGCAACAAAAGGGAAAAAATGTGTCTAAATTAGCATCAAATTTAGGAAAATGAAAAGTTTAGAGTTAGCAGCAATTACCAGGAGAAATATGATTCTTGGGTAACAAAACCAAGAAGATGGCAGCTGTGACAACAGTAAGATTTTGAAGCATTTCAGTTCTCAAAACGAGCCATTCCATGGCCGCGATTGACGAAAGAAAGGTTTTTGCATCTGCATCAACTAGCTTCATATAGTTTGAGGAGAACTTGTCAGCTACTTTGAATGCTCTTATAGTTACAACTCCGAGTGCTGTCTCAGACGCGTAATTTATAACTGGGGCCTTCGTTGTTCCGTTGATTCTCATCAGCTGGTCTGCAGATTTTTGGTAGTATCCCTTCATTCAAAAAGATATTCTCATAAACACCATATTGAGTTAAAGTTTCATTCATGAACAAGATTTCTGAGGTTTCAAGAAGTGTAACCACCTGGAAATATTTTGAGGAAACCATAGCAAATATGCCCACAAAGAAAACTTGCCAAACAACTGAAGCCATAATGCCTATTGCAGCTAGAATCTCAATTGTGGCATATATAACCAATCCTAATGTGATAGGGATGTCGAAGTCTAGTAAACATAAATCCGATGAGGCCTGATCATAAATCAACGAAAACATGTACTTCAGTCATAGAATGAACTTATAGATGAAAGGGTTGAAAAATGAGGAAAGCTTACACGCGTTAATATCCTCCCCACAGGGGTTGAATCAAAGAAAAGCATGGGAGCATTGAAGATGGAGTTTGTGAAGCCATGAAAGAATGCTTTGGATGCTTTCAGTCCTAAGAGAACTGCAAAGAGTGATCTCAGATATACAAACACAGCACTAAGTAGTGATGTCATTGTATAAATCCCAATGACAAAGAGACTATTTTGATCGGGTTTTTGAATCGAAAATGCTAGCCAGAAGCTTGCAGCAGCTTGAAAAGCCACAAAACCACACTCAGCTGCTGTGCTGGAACACGCAAAAATGAATCCCTTTGAAATGGAAATGTAATCAACAAAAGCTCCCAACCCGATTTCTCCAACTTCCTTCTCCTCTTCCTCGGTTAACTGATTTCTTGGGTTAGTTATGACATTGCCTTCCGTTTCATCTCTTTCATTAGCCTCATCATTAAGCTTCACTTGAGGCTCAGTTTGATTAAAAGCAGACGAAAAAGTATTAATTTCACCAGCAGAAACGAGTTGTTTAAACATCGATCCTGTTATCATGAGTTCTTTATAGTCTCCTGATTGAGTGATTTGTCCCTCCTCTACAACCTAAAAGCATTAAAACACTTAAGTACAGGAAGTTTGTCAAAATGCAAAATCTTTTTTCCTAAAACTGAAATACCAGAATCTTATCAACATTATTGAGAAACTCCACTTGATGAGACACAAGAACTACTGTCTTTTTTGCTAAGGCAGTCATGACACATTCCTGCAATGCAACAGCTTAATGAATCAGATTTCAAGAAGAATATTTTAGGAAAAATAAATAGTAATTGATCTGACATTGAAAAGGGTTGCTGCTGTGCGTGCATCTACTGCGCTGAAAGGGTCATCTAGTATATAAATATCGGCATCATTATAGACAGCTCGAGCTAGCCCAACCCTCTGTTTCTGCCCTCCACTCAGATTGAGCCCTCTCTGGCCTATCTCGGTGAGATCGCCGTAATCAAAACTTTTGATATCTTTGTCCAAAGCACACACACTAATTGCTTCTTCATATTTCCTCTTGTCCATGGCCTTGCCGAAAAGTATGTTGTCGCGAATAGTCCCACTCTGGATCCAAGAAGCTTGAGAGACATACGCCATTGATCCATGAATTCTCACCTTCAAGCACCAAAAAAAATAAAAAACCATCAACAGTTCATATTAATATTTACTCAGAAAATTCAGTAATAAGATTCCTTACTGTTCCTGATATCTTGAGTATTTCTCCAAGGATAGCAAGCAAGAGTGATGACTTCCCTGCGCCTACACGCCCACAAATCACAATCTTCTCTCCCGGACTTGCTTCCATTGCGATATTTCGCAGGGTCGGCGTTGCTGATTCTGCACCCCAACTAAAAACACCACCTTCTATGTGAATGCTGTGGTTTGAATCTTGTGTTGAATGAAATATCAGGCCTTCTTGTTTTAGCTCATCTTCAAGTAAAAACAAGTTGATCCTCTCAAGAGAAACCTTAACTTGAATCAGAAAGGATAGAGCCTCAGGAATGAACCTGAAAGGTTCAGACATAGTCCTCAGAGCAGCCATGACTGTGAAAACTGTGCCAGCATCAAACGGTGCACTCTTGAAAAGCACGCACCCGAAAAAGATGACTGAAGAAACAATTGTTGGAGACATCCAATACAAAACCACATTGTATGTTTTCAAGTACTGAATATCAGACAGCCATTTGAACTCACTCCTCCTTAAGAATTCAATATGGGTCTTGAACTTCTCTTCCCATGATTGCAACTTGATTATCTTAATGTTGTTGAGAATTTCAGACAATGATCTCAGTCTTTGGCCCTGTGCTTTCATGAATTCTGTCTGGTAATTCTGCATTAGTCTTGCAAACGGCACGTTGAGAAGGCCACAAATGAGGATAGGAACTAAGCCTGGAAGCATGCCAACGCCTACAACGACGTATAGAACAGTTGTAGACATGAAAATTTGAACTACAGAGGTCCACCCCACATGAAACCACATCAAGAATTCTCCCATTCTGTAAGCATCAACAGAGATGTAGTTAACTACTTCTCCAGTTGAGTGCCTTTGCCTTGCTAAACTTGAAACCTTGAGCTGCTTTTTATAAACTGCTACCATTAAAGCTGATCGCATCCTCATGCCAATTCTTCTTGAATAGAAGAAAAAATGTCGATATGACAGAGACTCCAGTGCCTTCAAAACAATCAAGAATCCCACCAAGAAAACACCCTCCATTAGATTTTTCTTCTCAGAATTCGAATAGCTCACAAAAACATAAAGCAACAGTGAAGTAGCCACAACAGAGACTGCTCTGAGCAATGCATAAAATCCAGCCAGCATCATGTTTTTCCAGTAAACTCTTGTCAAAGCCCGAAACACAAAATTGTTTGAGTTTCTTGAGCCACTTTCTTCTTTAACCTTGCTCCATGCTTCCTTAAAATTGCTATAGGCCAAGAGGGCTTCATCTTCACATCCCAAAGGAGGAATATCCTCGAGAGTTAGAGTTTTCGAGGAACCTAAACGTAGCAAAGAATTTATCCAAGAAAAGAACAATTTACTGAAGAATGTAGCGTCGCCTAAATTCACACAGCTGTTGTTAGACTCCTCAACCAGTAAAGGTTCTTGCTGGCCATTATCTGCTACAGGTTGAGATAAAACTCCATGAATATTCCTCAAAGCACAAATGAAAAGCAGCAAATTTGCAAGCCAAGGTGCAACTTCGAGAGTATCTGGTGCAACTTTTTGCTATATATCGAAGCATACATGAAGCGATGGTATATGATTAAATTCATCCGAGCAAAAATATGCAATTTAATTATCTGATTATAGCAGCAAAAAAAATAATAATAATAACTGCAGCTAACGAAATGTAATGACCGAGTAGAAGAAAACAGCTTACCAAAAAATGGTGCTGGTGAAAGCATTGTGGAAGATATTATTCATCACAAATTGTAGGTTAGATAGGACTTCCTTTATACGTGAAATGCTTGCGAGAATCCATGCACTAGGTGCTACACTTCTTGCTTTTCAATCACGTCTAATTTTAACTTGCGATTATTCACAATTTAATTTTGAAATTAATCTATGCTGTTTACATGTCTTTATTAGTAAGTTAAAAGAGGTTGATGCCTAGTGCTTTTAGATGATAGATATTAATATAGGCAGTTAAAACAAAGTAATGTTAATGACTTAATTCTACTACGAATCAACATCTTATTTATGGATCGTATGGTTGTAAATCAGTAGAGTTAATTGGATATAGCCTCGATAAATATTTGTTCAAAACTCAGACGTTAACTAAATGGTTCAACTATTACTAAAAGAACTAAATTATTCAAACATAATTTTATTATTTTTAACTAGCACGCAAGCTCTTGAGTAAATTAATTAGTAATGATATAGTAGCTCTTCTAAAACACTAGTTTTGTATTTACTACTTCGTAGCTGCGTTACTTTTCAAGGAGAAAACGGCTGAGATATGAATGCAAGTTTAGTTAAGAAATAAAATCAACCTGAAAAAAAAAATAAAATAACTTGTACCCATATGTTGTTCAAAGGAACCCAAAAAGTCCAAATTAAACATGTAGCACTGGTAAGAGCTAGTGAAATTCTTGTGTTTAATATAGTATATATTCAATAAGAATATTGTCTAGAAGTTTATATTATTTATTTAATACATTCCCATCTTCCTAAAAGCACATGTAAATTTATAAAAAAAAGTGATTGATAATTTTAAATAACACTCAATAGCAGCATACAAAAACAGTGTACAGTGTTCTCAAAAATGAAAAAAAAAAACTTAAAAAGAAAATGTACATTTAATTGAAAAAGGAGAAAAACTTTATAATATATAAAAGCAATAAATTGTTCATTTGGGACGCCATGCTATGTGAGTGAACTATCTTAAAAATCCCGTCTCAAATTTAACATCTACATTTAAGTGTATATTAAAGTGATTATCTTATTATTTGACTACTTTGAAACGAATAAATTGGTTTATTTCTCAATAATAGTTCAATTTTGAAAATTGGCTCAAGTGAACTGCTTATACTTTTAAATTGTTAATTTATATTTTGAGATTTGGAGGGGAAATAATATGGAAAGAATTCAAAATTCTCTGTGGGCTGGGCGAGGAAAATAATATGAGTGGATGGTTCTTGGCAATTTTTTTTCGAGGAGAAGTCTCAGAAGGAAATGAGCCAATCGTGTCGTAAATGGCGGCCATCGGTGGGCCTCTTCACCTAAAAGAAATATGTTCTCATTGATAATGGAAGTATTGTTGGGCACATTGTGATTACTTTTCACAACAATAATTATAAGAAATCTATTACAATCAAGTGGATTATGCAGGAGGTGAGAACAACACAATAGTAAACTTCTGCAAGTGTATGAAAGTTAAAGCATATTGTTATTTAATAGTTTTACTATTTGATTTGTTGTAATGTTCAGGAGAGGGTTATTTGTTGGATATAAGAAAATTTGTTGAGTGAAATTCTTCAAGTAATCTTCCCTGTGCTAGCCCACATCCTCCAGGTTATTGTTTCTTATCGACTGACCAAGAATTGGTTCAATATTTATAGAGAAATATTGACGGAGCTGTTCACCGAATTACTCTATGCCAGATCGAATTTGATTGCACTAATTCCAACTTGTTAGGAACAGGTTTACTTTTGATTTAATTTCTTGATATTATATATACATTTTATCAATAGAAACTTAGGCACAATTATAAATTATTTACATGTTTCTATATTTCTTTTATAACTGGACGAACATGTTAAAATTGGCGGAACCAATTGATTGGTTTTGACGATGAGAAATAGAGATGAGAATCGAGCCACCGTTGACGGCTCTGGAGGACTACAATAGGTAAGTGATATGATATAGGAGAACTTTGTGTCTTTATGAAGTACGCTCGACCAAAACTAATTGGTCCATGGAAGTGTCGCCGGCAAACTTAGAGCTTTAGTGTTTTTTCGACACTGTGCGGTCTTAGAACCCAATCCTAAGCAACCTGTCAATACTTAGTGAGAATTTAGGAAAGTAAAACAGGACTCTTGAAGAATACGAGAAACACTTAGATTGCTTAGAGAATGCTTACAAGAACTTAGATGTGTTACAAATGAGGGGAAGGCGCCTACTATATAGTTTACAATAAAGACATCTAGAGAGAATCTACTAGAATCTACAAGCTTCCTTAAGGTTCTAGACTTCACATTGCCTTCTAGAATATCTTCTAGAAGTATCCGGTTGAGTCTCGAAACTTTCTTGGAACTTCTTCGGACTTCTACATTTTCTCTAGAATGTTTCAGAGGTTATCGAGAGCTACACAAGCTCTTCCACACTTTTCCAGAAGGTTCTGGAGTTCGGTAAAACAAGAATATAAGTTGCCACGAGATTTGAATAAAAACAAGGTAAGCTAATGTGATAAACATGTACATATGCAGATATCTCCGCTGCAAGCACTTCTTTGTAGATCTACGAAGAAGATGTTTTCACGGAAAAACTTATTTATAATAGTACGTAAGATGCCCTCCCTATGTCATGATCGAGCTTGTGTAGGTAGATGTATTTTGATCTAAGTGGTCTTATTCTTTCTCCCCTGCTTGCCACCACTCCGAAAGCCCGATTCACTGTCCTTAATAGAACCGATCTAATTCTCTGAACAATCGGATTCTTACTTCACCCCCGAAAGGGATTCGTGAACAAAATTTCTTATAATTAAATTACCTCTCTTTTTTTGGACCAGGTGGAATTTGCCTTGTGTCATATATTCAGAAACACAAAAGCAACAATATGCACAATGATTGTTGAAAGTTCTGATCCAAATCCAGCTGATATGGTGCCTATACGCTTATTTGGGGTTGAGATAGGTAGAATGTATTTGGCAAAACCTTTCCACTTGTTAACTTCTATTTCTCGTTCTCCATATCAAAAGTTGTGTTAAACGTAGTTGATGAATGACATTTAGCATTCGAAGGTTTTATTTGTCTTTACGATTTTCCATCTCTCTATTATCGGATTTATTTATTCCGTGAAATATTTATTGTCTGCTGCTGCTGGAAATAGCTACTTTATGTGAATGTTAATATAATATTATAACACTGCTAGTCTTACACATGTTTCTCGCTAGAGCAAACACACACACATATCCCAGTTTGATATTCTATTCCAAGGTTGCATGCATGAGCATGAAGTTGTTTTGTCGATTGTCTACCATCTCGGGGTGTATTGGTAAGCACATTTTTCATGACCTTAAAGGTCACGGGTTCGAGTGATAACCACTCATTTTACATGTTTATTAAGAGTATTTCAGATCATTTTTAGATTAGTTTTATATAGATTTATGTCATATTTTGTCAGTTGTGTTTTAGTGTGTCAAAACATATTTGTTGTTATAAATGAACATATTCAATTGTATGCTTTTTATCAAAATTGTTTTTGCAAGATAAATGAAGTATGATGCAATGTTGATAGGTTGAAAATGAATCCGAAACATGAGCCGGTCGTCAAGTAACCAAGAAATCAAGAGAAAAGAAGAAAATGATGAAAAAAGAAGTTCATACAAGTCTCGACCGTGGTCCATGAAAGAGTAACAACAGAGAGCCAAAAACATGGCCATTTGCCGTGATCAGTGCCGCGAGTGGAACCACGGGCTGCATCAGGATGAGTTTTTATAGTTATTTTACCGCGGTCAAGCGCCTTGGTTCATTATTTCAACTGTGGTTCGGGCGTAGTTTTTACCTATTTGGTATATATCCGAATTTCCTTGTATTTAAACTTTTAAATTTGGATTTGGGAGGTTATCTAAGTAATTTTTAGAGAAGTTTTCATGGAGTTTGAAAGAAAACACTAGGAAAGAACACAATATGGGCAAGAAATTGATATAGAAGACATGTTCCAATCAATCCAACCAAAGAATTTCAACGGACTTGTTTCCCTTACTTTATTTTTCTACTTTTCGTTTGGATTTAATGGTTGAAATGTTTTATATCATCATGATTACTTAAACTTTGATGGGATTTTGGATTTTCTTATAATTGCATTGTTATAATTGTATAATTTTGCTTTTAATAATTCATTCTTCCTTTAAGTTCATCCATTTCTTGTTTTGTATGTATTCGACATGATTAATCTTTCTATGACAATAGTGGATAATTATGATTGTTTTGATGAATGGATGATATGGTAATTGTGTTATTTGACAAAATGCATATTTAACATGGAGTACGAACTAGCTTCTTAATGGTATTCATGCATGAATCGAATTCCCATCGGATATGGGTTTCATGTGTTTATATGCGTGATTTGCTTGATCATGTTTAGTTAGTTATTTCTCACTTTAGGAAGATTAAATTGGATTGTTGAAACTTGATTAAACAATTACTTTTTTTTAGCAATCAAAGAATCCCGAATCCTATGTTTTTATCATCGAATTAATATTCTTCTCTAATTCCATCATCATAACTTCTTTTTCTTTGTTTTCCTTACTTCATTATCAACTTCACTCTATGTTTTACCTAAATAATGGCGTAAAAGAATGGCACTAGTACTTGCTTGTGGTTTACATACTTGATCCTTGTGGATACAATGCTCTTGTTCTCCTCTATATTACAAACGACCCGTACATTTGCGGAAGCATCATGTCGATATTTGAGTGATCATTGAGTCTATGTAAAGATATCCGCGTTGATTTATTTAATATTGTAATTAAGTTAAAAAAAAAAAGAAAAAAAAAGTTGTTTTGTGGATTTATGTGAGTCGTCTGATTACCTCTCAATCACGAAACTCAATATATATGTGGGACCAGAGTTTTTAATTTCATGCCTATTTATTTTATTTATTGGGTAACTCAAAATAAAATACAAAACAAATTAATTATAGGCAATAGCTTGTTAATGGATACTGTTGAAGACAAAAAAAAAAGCGCTTTTTTTAAGTTTAATTTGAATTAAAATTGGTAACTTTGAAAATCCATAATTTGATATACTGTGGTTTTCCACGATAATAAATATAATTTGTTCTTGTTCTCTTACTTAACATCGATGTTTAATTATATCTAATGGTTCCTTTTTCAAAAAATGTGCTTCCTAATGAATAGTCTATAGATATAGGTAATTAGGTTCTCTTTCATAAAATTGCTTAGGTATAATTTTAACTTAAAATGACTTTCAAACCCTTCTCAAAACAAACATGACTTTCAAACAAACATAAAATATTACTCGAATCTACGTAATTTTTTTATCCTATATAAAAATTATTGATTACATGATAATTCTGATTAAAAAATAAAATTGGAACAAATCTTGAAATTATGTAAATATGGCTAAGATTTTGAATAATTAAACTCATTGATATCGTGAATCATTAAATCATTATCCTACAGAGCAAATCGTTAGGCAAAAATTATGTAAATCACCATGAAGTAATTTACAATTGAAAACATAAATATAGCTAGCAAATTAATTTCGAAACCTAGCCAACATAATATATTGAATATTTTCACTCCACAATTAATACACTCGTTAATTCAATTAATAACCAAACAGAGAAACTTAAATTTAACTCCGATTTAATCTTAATAATTATATAGATATAAATATAGTCTTTAACGAAACAATGTCGTTTTGATTGATGTTATCTCAATTAGGACATCCTCTTTCATTAGCCACTCAAATAAGTCAAATATCTTCGTTAATGTTTAGCATTGCCCTTGGGCACAACATAAATAGTATAATCTAAAAAAGAAACTCATTCAGTTACCAAATGTTATGTTCTACAATATATACTACACTGCTACAAAATTTATGTATCCCGACAGGATCACTTATTACTTAACAAAAGCTATCGTGATACAAAAAACTATACTAACACTAAAACTCCTGTTGTCCCAATAAGTGTTGGGATAGGGTGGGGAATTTATAACAACAGTAATGGGGTGTCAAGATAATTCAACCACTTCTCACACGTGTACTTATTGGGAAAATGAAACTAAAATTACAACCTTAACCGTTGGTAAAGACCATTTATTTGACATATTACATGTTCGCAAAAGTATTTAAACATGCCTATTATCATGTTACGAAAAATATTTTTAACCACAAACTGTCAAGTAAATACCATGTTCAGTCAGTTAATTAGTCCATTGAAATATCAGTTACATTAGAGCTTTAGCGGGTTGATTAGAACAATAAAAAAATAATTATGGCCAACATCTACGCATGCACAATTAGTAACTCTAAATAATTAAAAGAAAGACAAACTAATTCACAATAAATCGTAAATGGTGAAAAAAAAAATCACGTTAATGTAAACACCATATTGACTTGAGATTCTTATAATTTTGAGATTTGGATAAAAAATATGGAAAGAATTCAAAATTCTCCTTGGGCTGGGCTGGGAAATTAATATGAGTCAATATCTTAGGGTTTAGAGAAATAAAATAATGTTTTTATAAACCTAACTTGCACTAGATAAAAATATTCGATCCATGTGATTTGCGGTGGTGATGATGCTTGCATATATATTTAATTACACAACTGCAAAACTCAACAGTTAAGCCTATGAGAAGTTTTTTTGCAAGCATATGAATGAGGACAAAATATAGTAGAAATATTGTATTAATTCGTGGATCAGTATAAATATTGGATCGTTACAATAAGTAAGATAGCTAACTCCAGATTCAAAATTATATTAGAATTGATCCAATAGTGGTCCTTTAAATTTTAACAAAAAGTTTTTATTGTGTAAAAAAAGACAATATCTAAAACAAAAAGTTCTCTATAAAGGTTATAGATTATATTTTTCTTGTTTAGAGAAATAACCACCCATAAACTGCTTTCTTTCAAAAAAACGTAAACACTCTGTTATGATATAAAGAAGTGGTGTGTGTGGATAGAAAGAAATTTTCTAGGATATGACACTTTTTGAGACCTTTATCAGAATACCAACATATGAAGAGTTATATTTTCATAGTGTATATATTTATAGAAATGCGTGATTAAAATCTGTCCAAGTTCTTCTTCACATCCAAAACAACCCTTGCATGGTATCCTCATCATGAAGATAATATATAATATCGGAAACAACAAATAACTTCTAAATTAAATGTTGAGTGCATTATAGTAAAGCTCTTTCCTCTAATAAGTGAAAATCTTTTGGCTTTATTATTCCGTAGAAGCACGTGTGATAGGTATATAGATAAGGTGTGGCAAATTGACTACTCATTTTTGTGATAGTAACTATACATTACCACTTGATTTAAGTAACATCACTAGTAAAAGTTAAATTGTAACATTATAGACTTTATATGTTTGCACAAGAATGGTGGTGAATTGCAGTTTCAAATCTACATTACTGAGAGAAATATATACACGGGTGCATTCATGTAATAACTTATAACTCACATTATTATATATTATTATAACTTATAACTTATATATATATATATATTATTATTATTCAAATAATAACTCTTCTTAACGTATTAACCTAATAACTACATCATTGTTTTATGTTATTTAGTATATTATTATGTAAAATTAATCATTTTTGTATTAAGATCATTATATATAATAATGTGAATTATAAGTTATTACATAAAAATGAGTTATTACAGGAATGCACCCATGTATATATATATATATATACACACACATAAACACACACAGGGGTCTGATGAATAATGAACATGACAAATTTGTTGGTGATACGTCGCTCAAAAAGTATAGGAGAAGTCATGCTTTTTGTTTACTTCTAGATATAGTTAATTGATTGATGGGTTTCTGCGAAATTAGCATGTTAGCGATGTTTGTGGCCTTTCTCCAAGGAAGTAAGATATAATTATATGCTTGTAGAGAAATTATTGGAATAACTTTTATAATTTATTTGCTTGTTTAGAAATAATACTAAAATTGGCCCATGGTTTACGGAACAAGCGAGGGCTAGTTGTATTTTAAATCTATAATAATTACAAAGATCCACGACCACAAGGCCCAACGTTGTCGAAATTTGAGATTTTTGTTAGGTCTTCAATCCAGCTTTTCGTAGCAAGTTTTTAAATTTAGTATTCAATTATAAATATAAAATTATTGGCGTGGAAATTCTTGCTCTGAATCCCAGTTCCTTTGATTATATAAATGCCCCAATAAATATTTAAATAGATAAATAGATTGAGGCCACTTTCCCAGCGGCTCTTTTTAATAGATGTTTTTGTCAATTACCCTTAATCACCCCGCACATGTACAAATTATACTATTATTAAATTATTATACTGAATTTAATATCACATATGTTAACACATTAATAAATTTACAAGGCAAAAACATTTGTTAGACCACCTAAATATTTTAGACGAAACTAAATAGTTCATTTCCATCGATCCAAATACATACTCGTTTTGGAACCTAAATCCATAATTATCCTAAATTACTTAGGCAGTGTAACAAAAGATGTCCTCAATATACAATTATTAAATAATAATTACATACTTTTATATAAAATATTATGTCAATTTGACAATGTTCTTCTGCCTCTCAGCAACTGTCTACTAAGTCCAAAACCAAGAGAAGTATAGTGGGGACATAATGTACTAATCCCATCGTTAAAGGTTAAATAAAATTAAACAAGTCGCATAGTTCAAGAGAATAAATAATAAAATGAATACTGATTAAAAAGATATTTATCAACAGTTTGAAATTGATGTGCAGTCCAACATAATGCCAAAAATAAGATCCTGTTAATTCAACTTAAAGTTTATTATCGAAGTTACAAAAAGACCCCCTCGATTTTATAAAATTATAATTCCGGAGCTTCATGGCAGGGGATCCGTATAGTGGGGGGCCCACGCTAAGCCGTCGAATGGGAGCCGCCGTTAAGTCGCCGTCAAGCATTGATTGTATTAGGTTTCAAACATCAGTTTTTCTCTTCAATTCACACGACTCATTTTGCAGTTTTCATCATTTTTTTTTCTTCATTTACATTCTTCACAAGCGCATATATTGTTTAGGAATTTATTTTCTTTTTTGTCTTTTGCTGGGTTAGATGTATGGTTATAAATTTTTCGTTTTCGTTGTATTTTTTCTCTCCATTTTTTGGTGCGTTTTTTAATTTGGATGTCTTAGCATAATCTTATTTGCAAGTTATTTAATAAATATTAGATTAATATATTTTGTATTTGCATATAATTAAGTTATATAATGCTAATTTACAAATTTAATAAATATATAGAGTAGTATTTAAAAAGTATGTAAAGTAGCGTGGAAATGAATATATCCATAATATTTTTTTAAATTTGAAATAGATATACGGATTGGGTTGAAATATTCTTTGATGCATAGTTAGTGATCATCAAAACTTATGATATAAGATCATTCTATATAATTGTGTACTTCTTGTACTTACAATACATTTATAGTACCTTTTCAAATATAAAAATCTTGTCTAGCACCCTATGGTGCAGTGATAAACACATTTTTTATGATCTAACAGGTCAATGATTTGAATCTACGTGAATATATAGGTAGGATTTGTATTGTATTTAAGTTAAAAAAAGAAAAAAGAAAACCACTTGTGCTATAAATATCATTTATATAATTGTGTACTTGTTATACTTACAATATACATATAGTACCTTTTCAAATATAAAAATTAACGTGTGCATTGTTGGTGTTGAAGTTGAATAGAGAAGTTTCCTTGATTTTGTTGGTTAGATTTAGAATATTATATTTTTAGTGAGTGGGCCCATGGTGGATTACTTAATTGCATTTTATAGTATGCGTGTAGGTGCAGCAGTGTCTCTATGGTGCAGCGCTGTTGTTGGTTTCATTTCAATGCTATTCAATACGCCCGTTCAATTTTGAAATCTCTACTTCATCGGGAAAAAGGGACCCTATTTCGGCTCCAATTTTAAATACATTGTTGTTTATATATATCATATTGTTTTTTTAAATTTCGCATCATTTTCTCATGCCTTTCTTATATATTATATTCAGTGTCTAAATCTGGATTCAACTAATTGTGTAATTGAGCATCTACATATATATAAGTGCCAGTAAATAGCCTCAACATTATGTTAATTGTAACTCCCACTCCTTGGCCATGACAAAATTAATGAAATGCGTCCCTCCATTTATTTATTTATTTTATAGTCTCAAAATTACAGTTCTATCTCCTAATTATATTGTAATTGTATGAAAAATATTTTTTACAGATGTAAATATATTCAATTTCCTCTGAGAACTATAAGCTATGCTTTTAATCTCTTAATTAATATGATCAGTATAAGAAATCCAATGGCATATAAATTATATTTCTCGATATATAAGTTAAATTATTTTTCTTCATGTGTGTGTGAGAATCGGAGGAGATATATATATATATATTTCGTAAAAAGAGGAGAATTGCTAGAATAGTATTTTAAAGATTAAATAATAAGTTATATATATAAAAATCTAAAAGCTGGAAGTGAATACAAACTTTTGCTTAATTATTTTGGTTTTTGATTTGTTGTAATCAATGAACACAATTGAAAGCAACCATCCAAGTTATAAGTGTGTATAAAATAAACTAATATACCACTGCATGTAATGTTGTTTCAAAATAGTAATCAAGTCCAATTAAAGTCTAGATAAATTAATAAGTGATTATCTATTGCATTGCATGCACCTTGAATCTTCTGTTACACATTATATTATATTATATAAATTTTCGATGTATTTATTATTTAAGAGTGCTAAATTAAGACAAAATCTTTTTTAATTATTAACGTGATTGATCTCCATTGATTTGTACTCATGTCAATAATTCGAGTGATGTAACATAATGTGTAAAAATATTATATAATAAGAGATTCAGACGGTACTGCATGCATGTAATCGGCAAAATGAAATGCATATTTTATTCGGAAATTTTCGATTGCGATCACATGACCTCGTGAGTCATGATACATAATCTAAACTCAGTGATATATTATTTTGAAAAACAATTTTAAAACCTAATATTGTTTTTTATTTTCTTTTTGACAAAAAAATAGTAGGTTAGGGAACTCATGTTTTCTTTGGCAGAGATAATCATGAATAAATAAAATTATAAAACTAATTGCGCTTGTGTGGATAGACATAAAAAAAAAAAAAAAAATTATCACGTTTTGCATTTGTGTATTATTTATTTCAGAATTACGTGTTTCATACAAGACCATCTAGTTTTATTAATTATTTAATTGTCATGCGTGATTTATTTTATCATGTCCTATATATGTCACGTATGTAGCGGTGAGAGAATATCTCGTGCCTTGTGATTTAGATCCACTCGAAAGGAGATTAAGCACCAAATTAATCTCTAATTAAAATTGATTTTGTAGCTACTTTCATGGACATGTCATATGTTGATTTGAGTGATTAAGTAGACTTTTGCGCCCTAAAACGACAAATACCACGTCAAATTATCATTCAATCATTAAAGTGAAATTCTTGTAACTATTGTACAAATTGACACGTTGATAATTAAAATAATGTCAAAGATTAATAGTCATAGTTTGCTGTGTATCAAAGTTGTAGGCTGGATAAAGAGATTTACAGTCCAACCCTCTCAAGTCCGAACTTCAATTTAACTTTATAACTCAATTTTAAAGAAAATGCTATTGCATATTCTTTTTAGATGAGAGATGTTCGCGAAAACAACTTACATTGTGCTTAGTTTGCCAGTATTTGTTATTCTATTTATGGAGAAAATTTTGAAGATTATGTGCTTTACACAAACTGATGAGTTAATTGTTTTATTGATGAATGGTGAATATGAGAATGAAAAGGATTGTATTTTACACGAACAGATGAAATTGGTTATTTTATTGATGAATGGATTGCTTTTTTTTAGTATATTTTATTACATAAAAGGCATAACAAGTTTATTGTTGTATTTATAAAGAATTAGTGAACCAATAGTCCAGCAGTCGTACATATTAAATGTTTTGTTAAAAGTAATTGATGAATGATCTTCGAAGGAAGGCGATCATTATCTTTTGCGGCGAGAACAAATCTGACCACGTTGACACAAATATAGATAAAAAAGTTGGGTAATTAGGATCAAATATCCTGATGTTTGGTCAATTCGGACGTTTTTATTGATGTTTTTATCCACGACTTTGAAAAATGGGATAAAATATCCTCAAATTATTTCCGTTATGTTATTTTGACTTTCCGTCACTGACGGTGTTAATATCTTGCCCCGTCAGACGTTAAATTACACGTTGGCGCTGACGCGACGCCAATGTGTAACTGTATTTTTCTATATTCTGAGAAGACCAAAACGACGTCGTTTGGAGTCAAACGACGTCGTTTTGGAACAGAAGGGGGTAGGGTTTCTTTGTTCAAAAAAATTGCGACACATCTTCCCTAATTTCCGCAGCCGAGAAAAATGCACCACACCTTGGTCGACGATTTCTTCTTCTTCTCGGCGATTCGCCATTGATTCTGACGGCTTGGGCAACAACTGAGCATAGGTAAATTTGCATTTTCCAATTTTTTGTCGTCAATTCCGAGAATCCTTACCGACCCTAATTAAAAAAAAATGAATTTGCTGAGGTGTAATCGACAAATTAGATTTAGCGGCAGTAAAGATGCTCTCGACCAAATGATGAATTGAAGTCGCATATACATAAAATCGGCAGAGGAGGGTGGTAGCTGTGGTAGACGCTGAACGCTGCTTTTTTAAAGTGTCATACAACACTTTCTATTCTTGCGAATTTCTTTTTCATTGGAATTGAAAAAAAGAATAATAAGACGAATTGGCGACAATTGTTTAATAGGATTTGCTTGCGGATGTGCCACCAGAAAAAATGGCAGATGAGCAGAGAAGATGAATGGAATTGTGGAACGGGTGGAGATATTCAAAACTACGTCGTTTGAGTTTATCATAACGACATCGTTTCATTTTCTCAGAATTTAAAAAAAATAACAATTACACGTTGGTTGTCACGTCAGGCGCAACGTGTAATTTAACATGTAACGGGGCAAAGTGTTAACACCGTCACTGACGGAGGACAAAATGTCATAACGGAATAAACTTGAGGATATTTCGTCCTATTTTTCAAAATTGTTGATAACGCCTGAATTGACTAATCATCAGGATATTTGACCCTAATTACCCTAAAAAAGTTCCAGAAATTTGAATTTCGATCGGTAACTGAAAAATCTATTATTACATATGATTCAAATACAAAATATGATATTATAGTGAATCGATGAGTAAAAAATTCTGACAAGTCAGTAGAATGAGAAATTGTCTTAAATGGGGAAGAAGCAGCGGCAGCAGCTTGAATTCAGAAGAAGTTAAAAGCAGAAACATACTGAAAGTCATGATTACATGAAGCTTAAATAAGCTGTAAGTTGTTCCAAAACGACAACAATTTCAATTTGAATAAAGATTAATAAGAGGAAAAATCTGTGGGACACACTAATAAAAGCTCAATGAATCAAAGCAGCTTTATTTAATTTATTTTTTTAAGATAAGCTGATATTTCTGAGGTAGAATAAATTAAAGTCATTCTCGTGACTATATAATCCGATAATCCGCCGGCCATACTATAGTGAATCCACCTATTTATTAATAAAGACAATATTCTTTTACTTTTTTTAAATAGTATTCTGATAAAGACAAATCTTTAGAATAAAATCTCGAACAACCGCGTTACATTTTCAAAACTTTAGTTTGAAGTTTTGATTGATCCAGTTTTTCATGGGAGGGAAATTGCGGCTACATTTTATTTTCAGATTTTGGATATTATAAGATAAGATCGTTTCGAATTAGTTATTTAGGCAACTAAGTGCGTTTAACTTAAAGAAAAATAAATAAATATGAGTGAATAAAAATAAATTATAATGTTTAAATAAACTAAATAAATAAAAGAAAAATTAATAAAAAAAGTATAAAATTAATAGGTATACCATTTTTTAGAATAATTAAAAAAAAAAACCCTAGCGTCTTCATCCACCCACCACAATTCAATTTCCCGGCCACAAAAACGAAAAAAAGGGGTAGCGATGGTGTCGCGTGACAGTGCAACGCCACATCCCGCGTGGTGCCGCAGCGGATAGCGAAATCTGGCGAAGCGGGTAGCGGTGACGGAGGACTGCTAAAGCGCTAGCATCCATGAAAGAAGCGGCCGCCGTTATTTTCCGGTGACTGCTGGAGATGGTCTAAGTGCATTTAATAAGAAATAAATTGATTTTCTATTAATTTTTTGTCATATTATTTGTCACAAAACCAACCTCACAATTTACAAGTTGCACTAAAATGTTAACTTCAAGTCTTTGGATCAATTAAATTCTTTAATATGAAATGACATGCTAAAGGTTTTATTCCATTATTTAGATGGCTTGGCTTAATTATAAATTCTTATAACCAATTATATTTATTTTACTCGTCCTTTTATATTTAAGACACAAACACATACGCATATTTTATTAAACTCTGGTAAAAAGGCTGGTGGTCTCTTTATTATATCAGTATTATTTAAATATGGAGGATTATATTGGAATTGCTTTATTACCTTTTTTCATCTGCCGTTGTATACGCTTTAAGTTTGAATTGTTACTTTCAAAAATATTTTTTGAAAAAAAGTCTTATGAATGGTTGAAGTTTGAGAAGCTGAGTAGATAGATATCGATTCCATCTTATGGCCTTTGCATTCGGTTTCTATGTATGGCAAACTAAACATGCAAGTGTCATGTGAAATATAATTAATTGCTGGAGTAATTTTTTTACTAATTTGTCATTTTGATTATTCTTTAATATTAAGTATAATACAATAAATTCAGGCACAATGTCCGATGTACACTCGAACTATTGACATTTAATATCACGAGAAATGTGATTATGCATTTGCATTCGACGTGTTAGATATAATTTTGATTATTTAATTCACCTTCATGCGAATTATGTATTTACTTTTTAATACAAAATATATTGTTATTTTTTTATCGAGGAATATGAAGTAAATTGATTTTCAGTTTTCCCAGGGTGATTGATTTCTCATTTTTAAACCAGCCATATGAATCTTATTTCCAATTCTCAAATGTAAATAGAAAAAATATGGCAAAATTTAATTCCAGAAATTGTAATCGAAATCCAAATAATTTTATTTGTTTCTTGACGTAATATCCGACCAGTACGTAGCACGACGTCCTTCCATGTTCTAACCTTATCTTAATGCATCATGCTATAATTAATACGATATGTCCCTGTCTTAATTTATTCCTATTTATTTCATTTGTAAATATAAGTTGGTAATTCTTCTTGTAGCTAAGCCTTTGAAGTCAGCGTCAGTTTTAATGTGCTATTTACTGCTTTATTATTATACATAAACGTTGTGTTAAATCATCCAACACCAACTGTAACCGCATATTATTGCTAATTGAATATAATAATACACGCAACATAAAATTACCCACATGCTTATGTGAATATTTCCAATTACATATATTCAATAAATTTATTAGTCATCTACAAATATAGACATGGAGATCCAAGAAATCGGAAAAATTCAATAGTTGTGATATCTAGCCTACAAAAAATAATAAATAAATTACGCCATATATACTTGTATGAAAATTAACCATTGTATGATTGTGCCATCACATTTTGACCTTTCAGATAATTTATTTATTGTGTCTGAATAACGAGTGTCTTGCAGAAATTATGAAGTGCGCAGACTTCTAAGAAATAATTGTATACGACGAAATCAATACTATGAAATATAAATAAATTATGAAAAAGCATGTGATAATTAGACGTTGAGATATAAAGTTTTT
>AYJT01102670.1:0-15040 GCA_001278415.1 Ocimum tenuiflorum
GGTATTGTTCAAGTCACTCAAGTCCAGTTAATTGGAAATATATCAGAATTTTGTGTTGCATAACAACTAGCGCAGAAATTACATAAGAAATTTACTGAAGTGGCCAGAATATACGAAGGTGAAATTGTCAAATAGAGTTTATTTACCATCCATCAGTATACACTGATCCGTGGGTTGAGCGTGGAATAGGAAACTCCTTCTTAACTTCAGATGGACCCCATATTTCAAAGCGTGTTGGAGAGTCACCTTCAGAGTTTCGTACGACAAGAAGCTTTGATCCCGATGGAGAGGGGACCATGGCAGACACACTGGTCATTTCGATAGGGAATGGCGCCCAGTGAAAACTTACAGATTTGTCGCTCTTTTGTGAAATATGACTAGATAATATTGACTTTCTCCTTTTGTTGGACAAAAGATCTGGTTGACTAATTAGAAACATAGCACTGGAAGCATCTACTACAGAAAATTACACAAACACACAGTTACAAATCAAACAAGCTTTCCATGTGACCGAATAAACATGAGGGTGTATGGAGATAGTTGAGCATAAGTGAACGATTTGGTGGGAAAAAGGGCTGCCATACCATTCTCAGGTTTAAAAGTCCATGCTTTATCAATGGTGGAGACATTGGTGAACTCTTGAAGCAACTTAGACAAAGAAGCGAATTCTTCTTGAGTGGCTGCATCCAACCCTACAGGCATTTCTTTTGTGGGGATTCCTCCAGTACTATCCATTACTCTTCGAATGGGTAAACCTCTAATTTGTAACAGAAATGGAGTAGTTATACATATAAATTATGATTACAAGTTGAGCATAAAATATGAAGCATGGAACATCTCTCAATGAAAAACCAAAATGCTGCTGACACGTATCTAAATAAGACATACTAATACACCAAGAGAGTAACGACTAATCCACAAGTAACTGTTTCATTGCTCGTGAGTACGATATGTGGCAACAGAGATTGTCTTATGCAATATTGCTACAAAATAAAAACAGCAGATCAAACTAATAAGGGAACCAGCAATCCTTTTCCATTATTGCCTAAAGTTCAGGACTGAAATTTGATTTCTGCCATGAAGACTCATTTCTTCTTCAGGACAAGCGATGGCATTCATTCCATGGGAACAAAGACAGTTCTATCTATTTATATCAAAATCGAAACTTTGAAGTCGATGTAAAATTTGGTTGAAAACCCAAAACCCATAGCAAGCGAACCTTACAAATCATGTGAAAGATGAAAAGTCATGAGCCAACAATGAGCATATTTGCAAAATCAATCCACAGCAAAAGCATCAAATTCGGAGAAGCGAAGAGGAGTGAGAGAGCACCTAGATGAGAGAAAGGAAGAGGGTCTAAATGGTATTGTGCTGTTGAAGAAGGAGAGTGAAAAATGTGAGTTGAAATTGGAGAATAATTGAGGAGTTAGTGTAGTCGTGAAATGGAGTATCCTCAGATTCGCCATCAACAAAGATTATATTTTTATTTTATATATATCTTTTGCTAATTTTTAATCTGGATAGTGGTTGGTTTGATTGTGCCGTTCGGTATAGATGCCTTTTTGAGTTCTTTCACAAACTAAACATTACATTCTTCTTTTATTTGAGAGTAATAAAATATATATATATATATATATATCAAAATTTCACATGTCGTCCAACTAAAATAGTCACTTACGGTGAACACCAAGCCAGAAAATTATTTTTTCATCCAAAGAGATTTTAAAAGTTATGATATATTTTTTTCACCCAAAATAAAAGTAAGAATATCCGGTCCCTCCATCCCTGCATTTTATTATCCAATTTAATCTAAATAATAATAATTTTTCTACGCGTGATTATTTTTTTGGAAGAATATTTGATTTCATCTTGAACCTTTTTCTTTAATTTAGAAAATGCTCTAAAGTCTTGATTATATTAACGTTACACAAAATAGATCTGAGTTTTACTATTATCATAAGTCCAACAACGGAATGATGTGGATTGTTGATCTAGTGGTGTGTGTATTAGTGATGATCACGGGTTGATTCCAATTCAAAATCGACGCTCCACATTTCAAGTATATGGAATCAGAACCGGCTTCTCAAAATAAGGTCATGGGTCGGATTTCGAGTTCCTGCAGGTTCCGATTTTGATTAGCGTTTTTTATATTTATTTAAATTTAATTGATAATTATTTTGCATGTACCAATAGTCAGATTGCCGATCATTTGAAATAATAGAAAATCTCATGCGAATGCTAGATAAATTCAAGCGGAAATTGTTCAAGAAATAATTAAATATGTCTGATAATATAAATTCTAATCTTTAAAATCTAAAATGGCATTTAAAATTTTAGATTGTCCGGCAAGTTTAATTATTTCTTAAATTATTACTAAATTTGAATTTTTCCAGCATTAACTATTTACATGTGTTAAATTGTTTGGTGTTCGATTGGGATGATTTTAACGTATACTAGTTTACCACATGCGCGATACGCAACGCGTAAGTATTTTTCTAATAAATTATTATTTAATAAATAAATATAATATTTATTTTAAATATTATATGATATTGTATGTAACATTAATTTCATATAAAAATTATATTACGCTTTATATTTTGTATTTTCCAATTTCTCATTTCCCTCTATCTTATAAATTCGGCATTTGATATTTAGCTACTCTATTTTCATCTCGAATATTACATTGTATAGCTGAAAAGTTAAATAAATTATGTTTGTATTTGATTTGATATTATATAATTTTGAAAGTAGGATGATTAATTAACTTTAGTGACATTAAATACTTGTATTAAAAGAACATATATTAAATCTTCAATATTTGTTGGTTTGACATTGAAAAACTTTTATGTTGCATGTTCAATCAGGACAAGAGTCACTGATGGCGACTTTGGAATCATCCTCATGATGCTCCAACCAAGATAGGTGATCAGCAATGACATTCTCACACCCCTTTCTATCCTGGATTTCGATATCAAACTCCTTAAAAGGAAGTATCCACCGAATCAATCTAGGTTTTGCATCCTTTTTGTCGAAAAGGTACGCATAGCAGCGTGATTGGTGTGGACGATGGTCTTCGTCCCAATCAGACAAGGATGGAATTTGTCAAATGCATACACTACCGCGAGCATTTCTTTCTCAGTAGTAGTATATTTCGACTGAGCAGAAGTCAAGAGTTTTCTCGTGTAATTAATCACGCGGAGGAGTTTGTCACGGACTTGCCACAAAGCAGCACCTAAAGCGTAGTCGCTAGCATCACACATCAAGACAAATGGGACATCCCAATCGAGAGACACAAGAACATGTGTCGAAACTAAAGCACGCTTCAGATGCTCAAAAGCAAACAAGCACTCAACAGTGAATGGATACTTAGCATCTTTTTCCATAAGATTACACAAATGCTTGGTTATTTTGGAAATATCTTTTAGGAATCGACGATAGAAACCCAAATGACCAAAAAAATTAGAAATTCCCTTGACAACAGTGGGAGGAGGTAACTTCTCAATGGCCACAATTTTATCCCTATCAACCTCAAGACCATGTGCTGAGACTTTGTGCCCAAGTACGATCCCTTCACGGACCATGAAATGGCACTTTTCCCAATTAAGACACAAGTTGGTGTCCGCACAACGTTGGAGCACGGTCTTAAGGTTAGCAAAGCAAATATCGAATGAGGCACCAAAGACCAAGAAGTCATCTATGAAAACCTCCATGATGTCTCCAATGTGACCATGGAAGATAGACATCATGCAACCTTGAAACGTTGTTGGGGCATTGCAAAGCCCAAAAGGCATGCGACGATGGGCAAAGATGCCATAAGGATAGGTGAAAGCAGTTTTATGTTGGTCACCTGGAGCAATCATGATTTGGTTGTAACCAGAGTGACCGTCCAAGAAACAGTAGAATGGATAATCTGCAAGTCTATCCAACATTTGATCAATGAATGGGAGGGAAAAGTGATCCTTGAAGGTTGCTGCATTAAGGGATATGTATTCAATACAAAACCGCCACCCAGTGACTGGTCTCATTATAATTTCCTCATTAGAGCCACCTTTAGCGACAGGGAACCCTTTTTTTTAGCAACAACTTGAGTGGGACTCACCCACTCGCTATCAGAAATGACATAGATGATGTCGTGATCAAGTTGTTTGATGACTTCTTTCTTAACCACCTTTGCATCGTTGGGTTAAGACGTCTTTGTGGTTGCACTTTGGATTTTGCCTCCTCTTTAAGTATTATCTTATGCATGACAAGAGATGGGTTAATTCCTTTGATATCCACTATGGTCCAACCAATCACAAATTCGTGCTCACATAAGACAGATAGAAGTTTCTCAAGTTCATCGGTGGAAATAGTGGAAGAAACAATGACAGTATAGGTCTCATTCGGACCTAAAAAAGCATACTGCAGATGAGCGAGAAGAGGCTTAAGTTCAAGCTATGGAGCTTCATCTTTTTACTTCATCCTTTTTCTTTGGGGATGCCTCTTTTTCCTTAGGAGTTTGCAAAGCCAAGAATTTGCAATGCTTGGGCTTACTCGCCTCCTTAAACAAATTGAGTTTTTGAACTAGATCGTCCAACTCACTACTCACATAATCAAGCAGTCCTCCAAATTGGAGTGAGTTGTGAGGCAAGTTTCAAGATTGTCTTGCTCATAAGAATAAAAGATTGGGCACATGGGAAGAGAAATGAAAGACGCGATTCGATTGCATTATTCTTCGTAAGAACTTGAGTCATGTTGTTGCATGGCCATGAAGAGGGAAAAATGATTTTTTTCATCATTGACACGAATAGTGAGTTCACCCTTCCTCACATTAATCAAGGCACCCCCAGTAGCGAAGAAAGGTCGGCCTAAGATTAGAGGAGCGTTCTTATCCTCCTCCATATCCAGAACCACAAAGTCAACCAGGAAGATAAAGTCATTATCCTTAATCAGCACGTCCTCGACTATGCCCTTTAGGTGGGATATGGAATGATCTGCCATCTGGAGAGTGATTGTAATAGGTTTGATGGAACCTATCCTCAATCTTTTAAAAATTGAGAGCGGCATGAGATTTATGCTCGCCCCAGAATCACAGTGAACTTGGTCAAATGTATAACCACCAATCACACAGCCAATGGTGAAACTCCTCGGATCTCTTCTTTTGATGGGGAGATGTCTCTGTATCACGGCACTATAATCCTCAAAGAGGTTGACAGTCTCGTGGCTAGCGAATCTCATTTTCTGAGAGATCATTTCTTTCAACAACTTTGCATAGCCAGGCATGTCTTGTAGTGCCACAACAAGAGGGATATTGATATTGACCTTCTTGATGTGCTCGAGAAACTTGGAAAAATTTTCATCCAACTTCTTCTTAGCTAAACGCTGCGGGAAAGGCAGAACGGGCTTATAAGCGGGAGGTGGGACATAAGCCTCCTCCACGTCTTTCCATGAGACATTGACAGAATTAGCCTTTTTACGGGCTTCACCGCCATTCTTAGTCAGTTCCTTGCCCTTCGCTGAAGAAGCAGGAGAAATATGAAGTGGCTTCTAATGAGCATGATTAGAAGGGCCAGGCAGATTATGATCAGAATGAAGATTAAAAGCGGCCGGACTGGAAGGAGGATTGTAAGAAGCTCCACTTCACAGAGTAATTGCATTGACTTTATTCTTTGGGTTAGGTTAGTGTTGCTCAGGAATTGGACCGACTTGTGTTGACTGGTCATCACTTTGACAATTTGGTCAATTTGATTCTCAATCATTTTCATTTGTTTCATGAGGGCACTAACATCCCTTTCAATTTTATCAAATCTTGCATTACTTGCATTATTAGCACTGGAAGAATTAGAAGCGTTAGGAGCATTCTGCTGGTTATGGTTCTGCTGATTCTGAAAGTTTTGGAACTGTGGGTTTCCGCGATGTGGATTCCCATTTCTTCTTTGATAATTATCCCTTGTGAATTGATTATGTGGCCTTGGGTCTACAATGATTCCATTTTGAACATTGAAATCAGAAGGAGGCATGAGGGCATTATGCAGGTTTATATAAGAGAAATTGGGATGATTGAACCTATCATTGGGATTATATACCGCATTCCCCTGAAGGTAAGTAATCCGAGCTGGTTGATAATTACAAATGTAAATTACATCCACCGATAGTTTGGTTCAAGCTCCATGATGTGAGGTGCATTATTTAAGGGAAGGATTTGGGGAACATGCATCTCATGTGCCCTCTGGTACTGAGCAATATCGTTTCGAAGACGGGCTACTTCGGTAGCCAAAGAAGATTAATCATCAATAGCAATTTTCTGTCGATCCATCACAGTTTGAGAACACTGTGTTGGCCAACTAGCTGAGTCGCTAGCCATATCCTCAAGGATTTGTCATGCATCTTTCGAAGTTCTCTTTATGAAAGAACCTCCAACCGAAGCGTTAACAAGAGCCTTTGTCTTGGGGTTCAGGCCACGGTAGAATTAACACACTTGTTGTGCCTTAGAGAACCCTTGGAGAGGATATTTTCATAGCATCTCGTGATGTTGGTCCCAAGCTTCATGTAGCTGCTCATCAACACGCTGACTGAAAGTGGTGATTTTAGTTTGTTTATCAATAACAACAGAAGGAGGGAAGTATTTCTGAAGAAACTTGGCCTCGAGTTCTTGCCAAGTCCTTATGTTTCTCTTGTCCAAGCTACGGTACCAAGATCTTGACCTATCCCTAAGAGAGTAAAGAAAAATTTTGAGTTTGATTTGGTCATGAGGTACCTCGTTCAGTTTATAAGAAGATGCAATTTTGAGAAATTGATTTATGTGAGCATTGGGGTCCTCAGACAGTAAACTGAGAAAAGCTTCGTTTTAGACCAGTTGAACAACTATGCTTTCAACTCAAAGTTGTTGGCATCAACACCGTAACGAAAAGTTGCATGCTATGATCTTCTTGGCCAGAGCAAAGATTAGCAGGAATGGTGTTGTATGGTACCACAGGATGAGAGGTCTCAGGTGCAGGAGCACGCTGAGGATAATTAGGATGGTGGTACGGAGGATATTAAGGTTGAGAATTGTAAGGCACGTTACCTCTATTCAGAACATTTTGAAACCCAAGAGGGTTATTATGAACAAGATGAACCAGAGGATTAGGATTAGGAGGCTGAGGAGGATTAAAATTAAGAGGCGGTGCTTGTGCAGCTTGAGCTTGCACGTGCACCGCCTAAGCTTGTTGCTCGCATTGCTCGCAACTTGGGAGAGTCCTGTAAAAGTTGTTGGACTATATCAAGAGTGTGATTGGGAATGCCTAAGAGATTTTGATTTGGGTCAGGAACTATTTGCAAGTTCTGTACCCCTTCCCTAGGTGGATTATTATTGTTGTTCTCTTGATTTTCATTATTGGAAGTGTTATCTGCCATGATGTAAGCTGGGAGTTCCCCTGAAGCCTTTAATTCCTCTAAAGTCCTAAAGCGTACTTGTTCTGGTTCCTTAGTTTTAGCACGATTCTGCTTAAGTCTTCTAATGGTCACGTTTATCTCATGATTTATAGGAATCGATGTAACTCCGGAAACCTTAGTATTAACCATTAGCAAGACACCACACAATATACAAGATATCTACCTAGGCAAGAAATAAAATTGACTAAAGCAATAGTTCACCAAATAAATTAGTATCAACAACAAATCAATCAAGTCCCCGGCAACAACGCCAAAATTTGATACACATTTTTCCTAACGGAGAAACGGGTCGTAATAATAAAATATCGATCCTCAGGGACTAGATGAAAAGAAACGTCATCAAGCACTAACATATCAAGATCCCTATTGTCTAGTATCATGCAAAGGGAATGAGTTTGTTTTTGTAATTTTCAATGATAAAGAGCAGAGACAGATAAAATTCAAATAGGCAGCAATCAACACGAATAAAAAAATTTATGACTAACGGAGGTTCTAGGATCATGTCATAAATGCAAATCACAGACTAACGAAGAGGATTAATCACCAACTAAATCAAGAACAGTTTGATTTGCATAAATACCGAGCAAACTGATTGAGTCAAATAACGAAGTTGATTCTTAAAAACCATTTTCACCTTTTGAATATAAGTAGTAATTAAAAACTCCAAAGAGATCAAACACCAAATTCAATTAATTGTGTCAAATCTAATATACTCCAATTAATTTTTTCGAAATCCAAATCCATTAATGCCTTAAACTTTTGATATAAAAAATATTAATTAAAAACACATTTAACACAATTTATGGTTGAATCAATGGACGAAAGAACAAAGGATTTAAAAGATTCGAGATTTGTTGGCAATTAAATTCAATTCATTGATCCATAACTATTTTTATGAACATTAACCTTAGAACTAGGGGTGGCAATTTCTGACACGATTCGATAATCCGACACACATTCGTACGATAATTACGGGTTTGGGTATAGGCTTATCAGATATGGATTATTTTCGGATCAATCCGATAAGAACACAAAAATTTCAGATCGAATTCGTATCAGATCTGAATCGAATAGGATTATCAGCAGATCGGATCAGATCCGGATATCCATTAATGATCCGTTAAGAAATTATACTTTTTAATATATTATAATGTAATCATACATAATTCATACTCTTTAGTTGAATTTTTAAGATTGAAAATCTTTATTTGTATATCAGAATTTTAATATCTCGCATTGTGTGTGCGAAGTTTTTAGTTGAAATTTAAACTTTGACTTTTAATATTTAATACCGTATTATCATTTCATATAGTTATGGGATCGGATAATTATTGGATCATTATCGAGTTATCGGATCCTTATCGGGTTATCAAATTGGATAATTATCAGATGCTTAACGGATTCATGTCGGATCATATTAGATATGGATTTGAGCTTAATGGATCATATACGGATATGGATCAAAGACATCCTTAACGGATCGGATACGGATCGGTTCTTAATGGATGGGATCACTAACGGATCGATCCGATAACGATCCGATCCGCACGATAGCCACCCCTACCTAGAACCCCATGAATAACTTAGCTACTCATGACAAAAATGAGCATAAACTAAAGAAAAGAGAAGAAAACAGAGAAAAGCATAGAACTCATAGATGAACACAAACAAAGATGAAATTAATACTCGAAATTCAAAAATACAATATTTCTATGGAAGCAACTAAATTAACTTACAAGAATTTCAAGCAAAGCGATAAATCCAAGCTATCTAAGTGTCGCGATCCGAAAAACAAGAGGAATCTAAGTTAAAGAAAGTGAAAGCGTACTTATACCTAAGATAAAAACTCTTCAATCTCGCCAAAATAATGCCTATTTATAATTTTGGGGCCGAACTAGGTCAAAATCCGCGGCTGAGCCGAAAAGCCCATGAAAGAGCGAAACAGTCGACCGCCTGTTCAGACTAGTCGATCGACTGCTCAGCACGGCTAGCCCCTGCACCGCGTGACTTCTCCTACCCGGCGACCCGAGGGCTTTCTTCAAAAACTGGGACGACGCTACGTTCCAGTCGACAACTTGGACGGAGCAGGCGACCTGAGATTTTTGGCTATTTCTTGGTCGACGACACTGAACAGGCAGGCCACGGGTCGTTCCAGGCGACCAGAGGACTTTTGGTTGTTTCCTGGTCGACGACATCAAACAGGCAAGCGACGAGTCATTCCAGGCGATCCAAGCCGTTGGAATTTTTTTATCAACTCTTGACATTTGTACCCTAAATGAACCTTAACCACACCGTTTCTTGACATACACCTAAAAAATATGAGAGCAAGACCCAAGACAAAATAACACAAACATAACGATAATCAGTCTAAACAAGACTCAAAACACTAACAATTTACAATGAATAGACACCAAATCTTATGCAAATAGACCGATTATCAGTCATCTTCCCCCTGAAGCTCTCAGCTGTAATAACCTTCATAATTGATCTGGAGTCTTCAGATATGGATGTCCTCACCTGATTGTGTCTTCTTTCCTCTCTTGGTCCTCAACTGACTTTTCTCAGAGTTGTCTTCGATTTCAGTTTTGGTTGTTGTGTAACTGTTCAACTAGCTCAGTTCTCTATGTTCCCCCTTAGTTTGATCCTTAGTCTTGAACTTCTTCAGATTCAGTCTTCAGCTCGTCAACCTTCCAACTGACTATCTATTACATCGTTCTCAGCTATTTACATATTTACATATTGATAAAAAACTAATCCATGAGGGTTTTAATCATCGAGGGTTGACATCAGCAAAACTAACATAATTCCTAACACGTCCTAATCATAAGAGTGGATGATGACATTATCATTGCACACAAAACGAAATATAAAAGAAAGGGATATTAATTATGATAAAAATTTGTGTTAGACCACCTAAATGATTTAGGTGAATCTAAATAGTTCATTTCCACCAACTTAAACTTATATTCGCATTGGATTCTAAACTCAAACCCGCCTAAATGATTTAGGCGGTCTAACAGAGACCTCCTTATTAATTATAATATGATACGGTCATATTTTATTTTAATTTTAATAGATTTACTTTTAGTCTCATATTCATTTTAGTTCTAATGACAAATTTTTTTTCAAAATGTTTTTATACTTTTTAGTCTAGTTTTTATTTTTCATTCTAGTTCTATAAATTAATTAGAACAAAATATATTACATATAATATAATATAAGCATGAGATTTACTTAAATAATCCATCAATTTTTGGATCGAAACTATAATTTTTTTCAATTGAGACTAAAAAGTCAGAAAAATATTGAAAATACAAATCTCATCCTGCATGTGATTTTTTTTTAAGCAAAATCAAAATATTATAAACTAGTCATGAGGTCTCAGCCTTCAAAATGCATTTCAATGCACCATGAGAAAGCACATTTGAATTGACAGGTTATCGGGGAAGTTGATAATCGTGATGTGGCCAATTGGGTGGAGGGAGTGAGAATAGTAGGGTGCAGCAATACAATGCTTGTGAACGGGGTATTGGAAGTTTTTGGAAGAGATTGGAGTGTGGTGATCAAACATGTGCACAAAGAAGGTAATCAGGTAGGAAATCGACTTGTAGAACTGAGAATGACTATCCAACAGAGGTACCAGACCTTGCATGCTCCACCTCCGGAGAGTCTGACACTGCTAGATGATGATCGTGATGGTGGAACGCGATCCAAATCTCTCTTAGTTTAATTTAGGTTGTTGTCTATCTCTTTGTATCGAAAAAAAGAAAATACATTTGAATTCACCACAGATTTATAAATTCTAATAAAATTGACAATCTTATGTGTCAAGAAATTTTTGATTCGAGGGACCCAATTGAATTTTGGTGGCCGCCGTCGCCACGAGATATTTGCGAATATAATAACTGTTTTTGGTCATACGAGTGTTCTATTATTATTATTATTTTAGGAAATTGTTAATCTTTTTTCATTGAAATTCAAAGCACTTACGTTTCTTTCTAGTCTTGGATCACTCAAGTCAAAAGTCTTATTTTGAAATTATTTTTGTGACACGTCTTAAAAAGGTCAGTTTGTTTATACGCTGGTTCTATTCCAATGTCTTCAGTGACGTATTTATACATATTACTTGTGTTATGCTGATAGTGTGGTTTAGTAGAAAAACTATTTGAAATAAATGAACTAATCTAGAAGGTAAGCGTGCAAAATCTTAATTTTCACCGTTGAGTGATTGATCGCCGTTACCAATAGTCAATGGATGCTATGACTTCTTTGATACAAGTGACATATACTTTACTAGGATGTCACCAGTTTGGTCTGCGATGATTCAATATAATTATTAAGTTAATGTGCAATTTTCATTTTTGTAATAAATATTTTGTACCTTTTAATTTAAGATGTACATCCAAAATATATGTTCATTTGCTTGATTGATAACAATTACACACTTTTTCAAACTTTTATGCCCGTAACTAAAAAATATACATAGAACAAAATGATGATTAGTGTATTATATTGTGTCAAACATGTTCCCTAAATTTTAAATAAACAATAATCAGATAATATAAGAGAAGAGAAGTTACTCGGAGGTGGTATACAATAGAATAAGATTTTATGGTGACGTGACAATGTATGATATGTCAACTAAATAATAGATATCAGGTAAATAGGAAAAAATATATCAAGATTTCAGTCAAAACAAAAAATCTATCTAGATTTTTTGAAGTTAGAAAAATTTATCCCAAAATATGAATTCATCACCCATAACTGTGTCAAACAATGTTTACATGACAATTAAGTTCCACATGTACTTGTTCATGTGTTTTATTTTTTTTATTTTTACATTCTGAGATTGAATCAAAACCCCAAAATGTGGTTGCCTCCTCTTGCGCCTTCATCACCTGCTATTTCCACCTACGACAGCCCTGCCACCATCACTTTTTTCTAATATGGGATTTTGATTTTCAATCCCCCCCACCCAAAAAAAAAAACACGTAAACGCCCACGTTGTGTTCGTTTGGAATTTAATTGTCATGTGAGCGCTCATTGACACCATCACAGATTTGAGATAAAAAAGTATAGCAGAATTAAACGTTGGGACAGATTTTCCTAACGTCAAAAGATCGGAATAAATTTACGATTTGACTGAAATTTTGGGGTATTTTTTTCTAAAATTTTGCCCAGAGAATTTTACCCCTCATACATACATAAATCACTTTTGAAAAATCGATTAGTGTTGCAGAACATACATAGTTTATGGTAATTAAAGTCTAGATGAACTAATCAAGTGTTTGAAAAATTTATTGCTGCATACTTTTTTTCCCTCTCGAACATTTATTGTACACATAATTATTTCGACTATAAATTTTTCTCCATGAAATATCTTAAAATCTAGGTGTCTCCCAAGTGCAGTAACGATTTTACCCTACGAAGATACTAAACTGAAAGATATTTGTCAAAAACTTTGTTAGACTGTCTAAATGATTTTGGCGGATCTAAATAGTTCATTTTCATCAATTCAAACACATACTCGTTCTGGATCCTAAACTCAAACTCGTATTTGTCCTGAATTCTAAATTCAAACCCAACTAAAACATATACCCGTTCTGGATTCTACACTCAAACTCGTATTTGTCCTAATTCTAATTTCAAACCCAATTAAATAATTTAGACGGTCTGACAGAAAATTCTCCTCAAGATATTTTGTTCAGTGAGATTTGAAAAATACTAAGGTTTGGGCTCCTCCGGTGGCGGCTTAATTCATTTATTCGACACCAACTCTTGACTAAGTCATCAAAAATAAAAAGGGTGATTTTATTGGCAACCCCAAAATTACTCACTAGAACCCCCATTATTACCTTAAATACAATTAATTTTTTCATAGCCCATTATACCCTTGTGAAGCCCCTCCCTAATGAAATTAAATTTCACAGCCACCACCGCGTTCCTTATCATTTCAAAGATTCCCTCCTCAATTGTGATGAGAGACGCATCGAAAGTGCCGCCTTCGAGGTCGGAAACAAGGATATTTCTTTCGCCGGAGGTGGTGTGTTTTCTGTGGAAGTCGTATGCGATGACGGCGGAAGTGGTCTCATTGATGACTTTGAGGTCGGCGATAAGTCCGGCATCGTTTGTGGCTGCGCCTGAGCACCGCACCGCCAAGGCGTCAACACAACATTCCTCACCCTTGAACCGAGATGCGCCTCTGTGTTCTCTTTCATTTTGCTTAGCACCATGACCGAGATATCCTCAGCCGCAAATTGTGTCTCGACGCCTCTGTAGGATACGACGATGGCGAACTTGTCGGAAGGGCCGGCGATTGCTGTGAATGACCATAGTCTCATGTGGCTCTCATTCTCTGAATCATGTTTTGAATCCCGTTTGCAGACCGAGGGCAGGGACACTTGGCCATAAATTTTTTTCATGAATTTATAAATATTGAGGGCATCTTAGTCAATTTAGGATTATTTTTGTTTAAATTAATTATGGTGGCTTTAGTGAGTGAAATGAGGGTTACAAATAAAATTACCCAATAAAAAATGACGCTTAGAAACACTTCGGATGGAACTAGTCCATTTCCAATTTCATTATTTAAATAAAAGCGAATCATAGTTTCTCTCTCCATCGGAACAATATGGCCATTCCACGAACAAATAATATTAATTTGTAAAATAGAAGGATTTGTATAAGTTATTTCAAGCCTATTATGATTTATTTATATTACCTTCTCAGATCAAACACTTAACCTTCATAATCAAATCAAGACATCATACTTAGAATATTATGCAAAATCCTCAATTACATAAAAAAATTATTCAAAAATTAACTTAACAAACTATCTAAATTTTTATTACTTAACAAACTAGCTAATAAATTGTTTTATTTGGTGATAGAAAATTAATTATACATCGTCGGATTTCTATATCATCAGTTTAGTACAGCGACGGACAGGTGGTTGAGATCCCACATTATACAATGATCTTATGCATTGTGTTACACTGTCTAAATGATTTACACATGCTCTAACTAATGACGACAAATCATGATAAAATCTTTCTTTCTTTATTAAGAGTATAATTTATCTCCATCCATTAGTACACGTGTCAAAACATCCGAATAGTATAACTAAATGTGTAATATCATTATATAACAGGAGATTTCAATCGACAAACAAGTAACTAAAACCTAAAGTTGCAGAATCAACGATGCACAATCAATCAACTTTCCATTGCAAAAGAAAACAATTTGTCATATAATTGAAAAAAATTCACATAATCTATTATGTAATTTAGCTTGCTCAAAGTAATGAAAACCCTAAAACAACTTTGAAATGTCAAAAAACAACAAACTCAAATGGATGAAGAAGGTTGACTAAAAGAAACACTTCCATCAAGTGGGTCCCAGCAAAGAGTGAAAAAGTCCCACTTCCCCCTCCACATCATTAAATTGCCTTCGTCAAAAAAATAGGCATCTAGACTTGAAAAAATTCCATAATTCTCCATTTCCCATCAACAATGAAACTCAATTCCACCCTTCTCCCTCCACTCCTCCTGTTCGTCCTCTTATGGTACAACACATCACTGCACAGCGTACAAGCTCAGCCACTGCCCACCACCACAGGCTACAA
>AYJT01102707.1:0-13116 GCA_001278415.1 Ocimum tenuiflorum
CCCACTATTTCGCCTGTGGGTGGGAGGCGATGAAGTCGACGGCAAGATTGATGGAGTGGATCTTATCAGCTTCATTGTCAGGAATCTCAAAGCAGAATTCTTCTTCAAGGGCCATAACAATTTCAACAGTGTCTAAACTATCTAGTCCAAGATCCTTCTGGAAATGAGCAGTCGGAGTAACCTACAATGATCAAATATTGGCGACATCACTAGCGCATTCACAAGAGTTGAGAAAGGTATATGAAAGATAATGTAAAAGGAGAAAAAAGTAAAATAGACCAACAAAAGAAACATGTGCTACTCATGTAACCAGAATTGCTGACTGTGTCGGAGGAGGAATGCAAGACAAGTTGTGAAGTGTGAACTAAAAACTTCCTTTGAAGGCAACTGCAGTTCTAATAATTGACTTAATCAAATGCATGCATTGCATTGAGTTCATATCTGTAGTCAATGTTAAGAGTTTTGCATAGAGCAGCAACTCATGCTAAGATACAATCTGCAATGGAGGGATATATTTGTTTTCCAGGTTACTGTGAGCCTAAAGCGAATATACCAGAACCGAATTCCTTCATGTCCTAATTCAAAGGAAACTATTTGAACTACTCAGTAGAAATGTCGGATTAGCCAATGTAAGAACTATTTGAATCCCCGTCGGTGGGGTTTCTTTCTTGCCCTCTGGTATCAGATTTTGCAATGGGGAACTATTCTTTAACAACATGAACATATTAACTGATTATTCATTCTTGAACAGGGCATCAAACAAATCTCATCACTGGGACAAAATAGCTTCTCATCGTCATTTCCACGATGGAAAATGTAACAAGCTCAAATATCTCTTAGGTGCTTAAGCATGATGCAAAAAGAGACACTGCATTCATCAAGATCTATTATATGCACTGTAGTATATAAATTTGGATGAATCACACAGCATGCCTGGCAAGAGCGAAGATATGTTAGAGCACCGGTGGTAAAATTCATGAAACAAAAACAGAGTCCCAAAGATGAAAACCTCATTTAGAGCGTCAATTTCAGAGAATTTCATGGACAGCAGTGATCAGATTATTGAAGTAAGCACATTCTTTCACAAAAACAGTACTAGAATCAAAGAACGAGATGCAACACAGAAGATAATTCCAATCCTAGAACGCACTGTTGGAAAATTCACAAAACACGAAACACATTACAAAGACGAAAACCCTCTTTTGGAAAATCAATTTCAGAAGTTCACGGACAACACAATGCACAATATCAAAGAAACCATCTTTTCCCCAGAGAACAGTAATGGAATCAATACAGTTCTATTGATTGAATTTATGAAGTTAGGATTCGTTGCTCACAAAAGAGTGCCTCAGCCTACCATTCTAATATCGATTTTCATTTCTGACACAATCTAACTGTGAAAAGAACCTAATCTTTCACATTTTTCCAACAATATGTAAATCTGCAGCTACAGTCTATGGACAAGGGTGTATCAATCTACGACAGATATCCGTATCAATCTCCATAGGAACAGGATATGAACAAATGAAAAATTAAAACAAAAAAAGAAAACCATGAAATCGAAAAATGTCACCTTGGACGGATCAGCTTTCTGAAAGTTTTTGACGACGTTAAGCACCCGATCGGTGACCTCGGATTTGTCGAGGAAAGATCCCCTAGCTTCGTCGGAGAAATGGCGTCTAATCAACTGCGACAAGCCGCCGGGGCCAGCTCTAGGGTTTTGACGCAGCGGCAAAGTATTTACGTTCACTCTGAGGTACTTGACCAGTGCATTTCTCGCCGCCATTTCGGTTGCCGATGTAGTGTTGAGGTAGAGAAACTGATTCAGCTGAGGGCAGATTTCAGAGCTTAATTATGGTGAAGACTTCTGCTATAAAGCTAAGAAGATCGTGCAAGTGTACAAAATGTACACCTTTCACTCCAGATGGTACAACACGTTCTGCGGGCACATCATTTATAATTGTGACTTATTTTTATATTAAATAGCCCCCAAATCCATAATTTAGAATAATTGGAAAAACCCTCCACCCTCCCGCCATCCACCACACCGCCGCCGCCACCGTCTCCGCATTCACTCCTATCCGTGGTCGAGTTTGTTAGATATGAGTATTTTTGTTCAAAGTAACGGTTTGCTGCTGATTCACGCAATAGATTTTTGGAGAATGTTAATTGAGTAGATATCGAGATTCTGTATCGGTTTGAGGAGCAGAATTGTTGCTTAGCTAGGTTATCATCTGTCTAGTAATATATATCCCACTGTTATGCTCTTTTCCTTCTCGATTCTCTGTTTCCATGGAATTCATATGTTTTTCACGAATTTGAATAGGCATAATGGCGGGAAGAGCAGCGCGGACGTGCGACAATTGTGGTAGCAGTGTTGGTTTCAGCAGAGCTGATGATGGCTTCTTCTACTGTCGTTACTGCAATTCACAAGCAGATGATATTCGTGATACCGCCATTGATGACGAGGAGCTTTTCAGCCATTACACAGCGAGTTGCAGCCGTGCCCGCCCTGCCAACATCACTATTACTGAACCTATTATTGCTGAACCTCTCTCTCAGGTAAAACCTACCGCGTCTCAGTTTCTAGACCATCATGATATATTGGACATTCCGGATGACGACGATGATATGGCTGATGGAGTTGGGCCTACTCAGCCAAGTGATTTTGGATTTTCTATGGGAAACTATAGCTATGAAGATTATTACACCGAGATTAGGAAAAGATATGTAACAGGGCTTCAGATGATGATCCAGATGCAAGCAGAAGCTTTGGTTATGAAGTTCAATGTTAGTCCTTTAATTGTAGGGTTAGTTGGGACTCTGTGGTTAAGATTTTTAGCTTCAACTAGAGTTCTTGCGGAAGAATGGGCAAACCAGGCTATTCTAGATTCTGAGACTCAGACGAAAGGTAAATCTCATTGTCATCTTTATTTGTCATGCATAGAGATTGGGAATATCTGATTTGTAATCTTAGCTGGTTAAAATGCAGTGTCGTCTTTGTTTGTGCTTTAAAAGAAAACCTCGTTGTATGTAACTGGAAATATGACATTTGCATTAAATACAAAGAAAGTGAGTCGATTCTGTAATGAACTTAGTTTCTTGCTAATCGTTTTCTCAAATATTGCAAACCAGGAGAAGGGGAAGAAGTTGTGTCCAGTGGTAGACTTGTTAATGCTAATGGGAAGCATGTAGCATCTGTATGGTGTGCATCTCTGAGAAACAAATTGCCGATATCATGTAGTTTAGCCATCTCCTTTCTCGCGTGTCATGTGGCTCGGGAGCCAATTTTGCCTACTGACTTGTTGAAGTGGGCTCTTGAAGGTAAGCTTCCATATTTTGCTGCTCATGTTGAAATAGAGGAGAAGCAGCTTGGATCTTGTTCCAAAGCATTTCCGATCAGTTTCAGTCGCTTGTTGAGACCTGTAAGACCAATTTCATCTCAGAAATTGGAATCAATGACAGCCAATATTGCTCAGACAATTGGTTTGAAGTTGCCTCCAGTGAACTTTTATGCTATTGCTTCTCGTTATCTTAGAGAATTATCACTTCCCACTGAGGAATTGCTTCCTTCAGCATTGCGCATCTATGAATGGTCCATGCCTTCGGAATTGTATTTGTCAGCTAATGAGTTTAGGATTCCTACTCGTGCATATGTCATGTCAGTACTGATTGTTGCTATAAGGATTATGTTTGACATAAATGGATATGGAATGTGGGAATCTGGTTTTTCTAGTCCCAACGCATCACCTGAGGTCAAAAATCAAGATAATGAATCCAAGAGCCATCCAAATGAGACAGAGAATGCAGATAATACAGACCCTTCTGTTACTAAGGATCCCAAATTGAGCGTTTTGAAGCTTCTACAGATTCTTGATGCAAGATACCATGAGCTTGCTGATACACATGGTAATAGTTTACGAATGCACAATATTATCTTAAATCCAGATGCAGTATTTTTTTCGTGTTTAGTTCCTTTTGTAGTAAATGCCAAACAACTTAGCTAAACTAGCCTTTTTGTCTCATTCAACAGAGTATTCTTACGACTTGCCTGCTTACCTTCAATATTGCAAGAATGTGGTTTTCTCTGGATTATCACCTCAGGATGCTGAAGAACGAGAGTTGATAAATAAACTCTGGAAGTTTTACGAGGATAACAAGGTACTTTAGTCAACATGTTTTTATAAATTATTGTTACTGTTTTCTAGCTGCATACTTGTCTGTGGCTTAGTGTATATTAGGGTGGCAATTCGTGTCAAAATCATCCAATTTGTTAGTGACACAACGTGTTTAGACCCAACACAAACATGATCTTTTAATGATGTGCTTGCTTTGAACACAACACGACACGTTAAGCTCCAAACACGAACAGGAAAATGATCTATTAAGAACATGACTTGATGATCATGATAACTGTTCAATTTATTTATTATTGGTAATTTTATGTAATAACTCTAATTTAGAAATTATTAAATAAAAGAAAAAATATTTTTTTATTAATTTCTTAATGAATATCCGAACTCAACACGAAATTTTCATCTCCTTATCCTATCAACACAATAAGAGCATGAATCCAGTAAGCCTCAACACTAACCCAATATTATCATGCGAATTCGTGTTGGATTACCGTGGCGTATCAAAAATTACCAACCCTGGTGTATACATACCATGGATCCATCTATGAATGTTAACTTTATTCCTGTAGTTTTCTTAAACTTTGTCATCTTTGTTATCCACCTTTGTATTCCTATCTCTGTTTCCCACTGTTAACTTTTTGTTCGTGCTATTTCAAATGTCATTCTGTCCTTCATTTTAACATCTTCATTTTTCAGGGTGCTGGAACATCAGATGAGAACGAGAGACCTAGTGATGATTCGGGAAGTAAAAAAGACGAAGCTAGAGAAAAGGGTGACCGTGACCAATATTCAGCGCGTAGCAGTCGAATCCCAGAAGAGTCCCCGAAAGAGAGGGCGATAAGGCGACTTAAGATGGACATGGAAGAGAACCAATTCTGTTATATACGACCGAGGGTTAAGGTAAAGAGACGAGACTATCTCCATTACGCTAGGAAAAAGAAAGAGGTGCTAATCTACGCTGTGCATGCTGATTACTACATCTTGCTTCGCTCCTGCGCGAAGATTGCCTTAGTCGAGACTAGGATCATGCATATTGCAGTTTTGGGTTTGGAGAGGAGATTGCAGTGGTTGGAGAAGAGAATCGATCACTCACTGTCAAGTTTAGACGATGGTTGTGAATTCTGTGAGAGTAAGATGCAAAATGATGGAGATAATCCTTGATTCAAATATTGTTTGAATATTTGATATGCCATCGCATGTAAATATTTTGGAAATGTCAAATTTTCTTGCTACAGTTTGGTCTCTTTCTGGAGATAAAGAGGAAGACAGGTACTTGTCCTCCTACTGATGATTCTAGTTGTCTATGTCAGGACAGATAATTCTATTATCTTATTCTCTTCTTGATGCTTCTAGTTATTAAATTTCTAAATGTTTCTAGCTTCTTGGGCAAATCTTCACACACTAGTCTTATATTTTTGTCTACTAATACTTATTCGCGGGTCTGTTTGATTTGTTTTTCCAAGAAAGTGAAATATTTTGAAAAGTGGTGAAAAGTTGTTTGTTGACATTTTTTCGGTCGATGAAAAATTTGAATTTGTTTTTGAGAGAATCACTTTTCAAAAAAAAAAAGTGGAGTTTAGTTTTCTTAAGTGAAAACACATCAAATAGACCCTTAGCTTTAAATCCTGTGCTCTATAACGTGTCGTTCGCTACTCCAAAATCAAAATTGATAATTTTAATAATAGTTATCGTCAAAATAGAGAGTAATTATATCATGATACACTCTAACGAATATCAATAAACAACAATTTGAATTTCATAAATTATGATTATAAATTAATCAACTTTAGTCATCAAATATCAACTAAAAACTAAAAATTCAATACTAAAATTAGTCTATACCCTAGTTTGGTGAAATAAGTAATATATTCAACTTGTAAAACTAATCTAATTCATAATAGATTGAAATTTACAAAAAAATATTAAGTATAAAATAAAATAAATTAGCTCTAAAGTTGAGAGTGAAGTGAGAAATGAGAATAGACGATCATGCACCAAATCTTTTTACCTTATTTTTGGTTACTTTTACCTAACAGACTAAATCGTCTCAAAGAGTTAAAACATGTAAAAATAGTCTAGCATGAGTTTTTACTAGCTCGATCCATTTCATACATACAAGATTTACTCTTTTCAATTTTCATTAATCACATAAATCTTGAAACAGATGAGTTTGATCAAGATTAGGGGTAACAATACACTCTTCCTCTTTGGCATTTTAGGAAAAATAACGAAATATGGTGGCAGTGGGTGACCTAAAACTATAATTTATGCATATTATCAATATTAACAAAAAGTAGAATTCGTTTTCAATATTCACTACAAAATATTTTAGTCCATAGTTTTGGTGAAAGAAAAATGACAAAATTTAGGCTGCAAACTTTGACACTCAATTTATGTGGGACCCCACTTTTGAGATTAATCCCATTTTCTGGGGAGGAGAAATTGTTGAATAAAGGAAATTGAAAGACCTCGATTTCACGAAAGTTATTAATAAGATGCCTTCCATGGTCAAAAATAGTAATTAATGCACAATTAAGCACTATGGTCGATCTTATTTTATTACGAGAAAAAGGAGATGTTATCCTCCAAATTCTATATTAGATAATAGTGTTACATATTATATTATATTGTACAGATTTTTAATATATTATTAATTAGAAAAGAATGTGAATGATCTTCATTGGTACACGTGTCAATAATTTCGACAATATAATATAATATATATTATCATTATGTAATAGAGGATTCAGAGAATTATATCCCTCAAATAAATAGTCCCTCATTAACTATTAGTGTCTTTGTCATTCGAATATTATAATTTGCATCATTATATCACTTCATCTTGCTATGTGACGATGGCTCTTTCACATAACAAATGCCATATAATTCATTTCACATGCAACCAAGCAATATTTATTATGTAACTATTTTTAAACATCTAGAAGACTTAATTATTATGACATGCTTTCAAAACGATGAAATGAAATAATATCAAAATAAATTATTTGGTCGATGGTTATGGACTAAATTTCTGGAATTCAATCAAAGTCGTTTTTAATACGGTGTGTTTTATTTCTAAATCATATACATTATTTCTACTATCAAATCCATACTTATAGTGATTTTTGACGATTAAACAAGACCCCATCTAAATTATTTAAAATTTCATGGTATTTCAAATCTTAATGCCATATTTGGATCATTTTCCATACAACTACAAGTAGCTATTTTCACTCCATTAGCATCCCTTTCATTCAGATCTCCAATGAATTAAGAAACCTCAAAATATATGTATTTTTTTTATAAAATACATAATCTGAAAACGATCCACTGCGATCAAAGTCAACAATCAAAACGAACTCCAATTGTTCACGAAACGACAACTAAAATAAAATAAAAAAATTACAAAAGATAATGAAAAAGTGGATTTAAACGTGTAAAATGAGTGCCACCTCTGCAAAATCTAGCAGACTCCGGTTTCTTCTCCCATTTCCACGTTCAAAGCTCAACTCCGAGCTCAACTACCTCCAACTGAACTCGAATTAGACCCGAATAACTATCCGGGTCAAACCCGTTTACCCCTTCGATAATGCTGCGAAGCTACTGCTGCTGTTTTAATGGAAGTGGGAGCTCCGATTCGGCTGACGTGGCCGACCGTGATCCGGTTGTGTTGGTGTCGGGCATCGCCGGCTCAATCCTCAACTCCAAGCCCAAGAAATTCGGGTTTGAGACCCGGGTTTGGGTCCGGATTCTTCTGGCTGATTTGGAGTTCAGGAGGAAGCTGTGGTCCATTTACAATCCTGAAACAGGTTCTTGTTTTTGTGGGGTTTTTAGTTTGAGAGTGAAGGTTTTTCCCTTTTCCTTTTCTTGAAAAAAAGATTTCAGTTTTGGGTAAAAGTTTGTTTTGTTTTTAATAAAAAAAAGTTGATCTTTTGCAGGGTATACTGAGTCATTGGATGATAGCTGTGAAATAGTTGTGCCTCAAGATGATTATGGGCTTTATGCTATTGATATTTTAGACCCTTCAACGGTAAGCCCTTTTTCTTTTCTTTTTTTGAACTTGGGAAATCATTATTGCGTTTCTTTTTTTCCGAATTATTATGTAACTTTACTCGATGTTTGTTTGTGTTCTTGTTGGCACCTGATTGAATGATTTGTACGCAGTTTGAATATACTGCTATTTGCATTTACTTGGCTATTTCCATTTTGCTTTAAATTTTATTGTGTTTCAGTCTCTTGTTTAATTTACTGAAGTGTGTGTTGTGTGTGTTTTTTTGGTTCTTCAGTTAGTAAAGTGCCTTCATATATCCGATTTGTACCATTTTCATGACATGATTGAGATGCTTGTTGGATGTGGGTATGTCAAAGGCACAACATTGTTCGGATATGGATACGATTTTCGCCAAAGCAATAGGTAGATAATCATTTTCCTGTTGTTGGGATTTTCAGTTTTACATGAATGTTATGCTGTTGTAGATATAAGTACATTGGCCATGCCGCATCACCTCATCTACAAGGATTGCAACTTATTTGTTGTATTGATGCAGGATTGGTAAGATAATGGATGGTCTGAAAGAGAAACTGGAGACAGCTTATAAAGCTTCAGGGGGAAGGAAAGCCAACATAATTTCGCACTCAATGGGTGGATTACTTGTGTCGTGCTTCATAACACTTCATAGTGATGTACGTTTTTTTCATCCTGTGAATTGCTGCCTGCTAGCTAGCATGAATTCTGCTCCCTCGTATTTCTCTAGGGTCATTCCATCAGTTAAAAAACAAAACGAATCTTGTTTGCGTTCGGCTATAGAAGTAATGGCGAGGTTTTAGTGTGTTAACTTGTGTATATATATGTGGCATATGAGAGTTTATATACCACCAGCACTAAGTCACCAACTGAAGAACATGGATCTGTTGAAACAGATTATCATATGTATTTTTCATTCAACATCTTAGAGTATGCAGGCAATATGGTTTTATCGATGTTTGTTTTATCACCTTTATGTATATAAACTTGCTTCCTTTCATTGCCGTGATTATTTTGCGAGACACTTTTCGATATCCCCTATTGCAAATGGAGTTTGATTGGAAATTATCCTTCAAACTGCAGATATTCTCCAAATATGTCAATAAATGGATTACCATTGCCACTCCTTTCCAAGGTGATCTTTGTTCTTCACTTAGTATCAATTTTGGACATATCTTGTTGAAGAGATATATATGCTTGTTTAAGTATGCCATTTTTCTTGGCTTAACCACGTGAGAGGTAGAATTCGGAATCTTACGATTTATTGTTGAAACCAAATAAGTGGGTGCTTAATGCCTCGTTCTCTTCTTCTGGGCTGAGCAGCATCACACTCTTACGTACTATTTTACACAGGTGCTCCAGGATGCATCAATGACTCTATACTTACTGGGTTGCAGTTTGTTGATGGTTTCGAAAGCTTCTTTTTCGTATCTAGATGGTCAATGCATCAACTGGTAATATCCTACTTCAATAGAATTTCAGAGTGTCTTGTATTCTTTCAAGACAGAAGAATGTTGCTAGTATCATGTTGCAGTTGGTCAATTAAGATATTGCAATATATATGTATACACAGACCCGTATCGTCAATTACATCCAGAAACCAACGGAAGAATGAAAGAAAAGTTCTGTTCATTTCAAATGCTCTTAAAGTCAGCTACTGCTACATTGAGCTAATTTAAGCATATTGATGTTACAGTGTATCAATGTTGTAGATGGTAATAACTAGCAAATTCCTGCAAAGTTAATGAAATTGGACAATGTCATCAATAACTGCTCTAATCGAGATCTCAGTTTCAGCGTTGCATCTCAGTATAATCTAAGTTCCGTATTTGTTTCTGTTCAACTTTCTCTCACCATTCGAATTGACCTTTATTAGCTGATAGAGTGCCCATCTGTGTATGAGATGTTGCCAAACCGTGATTTTAATTGGAAGAAAGAACCCGAGGTTCTCGTATGGAGAACGATTACAAATGACGATGGAGAAACTTCGGTTAGACAGGAGTCCTTTGGCTGCAAAGAATGCGTGTCTCTTTTTGCCGAAGCTTTGAAAACCAATGAGGTACTTGTTCTATTCTCATTGTATTCTAGTTGTGTAACATAACTCCAATTTGTTGTGTTACCGACATAAAAACCGAGTTTAAACTTGAATTAGAAGACGTTATGCCAATGACAACCGAGTCATCAGAGCTTCATTTTGACCTTTTCCTTAAATAATCTCTGATCTTTCATGCTAGCGAATATACCTTCTTGCTATACTAGTAATCTTTTTCTTACATTTTGCAGCTAGACTACGACGGAAAAACGCTACCTCTCCCTTTCAACTTTGCCATTTTCGATTGGGCTGCTGGCACTCGGGAAGTTCTCAACAAAACCCAAATCCCTGATGGAGTTTCTTTCTACAACATATACGGAACATCTTTCGGCACGCCTTTTGACGTTTGGTACGTATCTCCACATGCAATCATAAGTCATACCCTAGCACGAACAAAGAGTTGTTACCGTATCTTCCACCTGATAAATACATTATTTACAACATTCTCAAACGAGCGTGGCATTTACATACTTGGACACTTCTTTTTTGTTTGCTTTGAATATATTCATAGGAACACCTTGGCTATAACTATAAGCACTCATACAATGTCCCTCTTTCGCAGCTACGGCTCGGAATCTTCTCCAATCGACGAGCTCACTGAAATATGTCACTCAACGGTAAGCAGCCCGGTTTTTTTCTCATTAGCTTCTGCCAACTTAAATAGACCTCCTAGTAGATGTTATTCTATCACATATTTCATTTGTATTAGATTTCTCCTATGAAGACGTTTTTTGAAGATTAAACGTAGTGAAAGTCGCGTATTTTTCTCCTCTCGTGCACTCACCTTCCACTCTTTCCCTATCTGTTTCAGCCGGAATACACGTTTGTAGACGGCGATGGCACAGTCCCCTCGGAATCAGCAATGGTACGATATCAAATACGCCTAAAATCATCAGATTTTTCTCTCCTTTGACACAATGAATCAAGATTTGCGGAGATTATCGATCTTAAGCTCATGGAATTCTATCCATTATGTAGGCGGATAATCTCGACGCAGTCGAACGAGTCGGGGTCTGCGCGACTCACCGTGGACTACTCTGCGACGAGAATGTGTATGAACTCATCAAGAAGTGGCTGGGAGTTCCCGCAGAAGTGAAATCTAGGAAATCCAAGACTTCGAAAGTGGTGCATGCAAACTAAGTATCCGGTCGAAACCCGAAACTCGTAGCCTACGTTACATCCTCGCGTGCATATTTATGATGTCATTATATCCAATAATATATATTTATATGTATGGAATTCAATAACATCAGCACAATCATTGGTGTATGATGGATTTTATGAGGATCTTTAAGATTTTGGTGATTGTTTTGGAATGTGGGGAAGTATAAATTCCATTTCATCAGATTGATTTGCAAAAATGGATGATGATGCATGGGCAACGTAAGCTATATGTATGCATGTATAATATATATGCATATATATATATATATATATATGTGTGTGTGTGTGTATTTCCTAGTTGTGTGCATTGAATCAATCTACTTTGGACAGTGAGTCCAAATTCCCTGCATCAATACTAGATTTCACATATAAAGATTCATATGGATTTTCTTTCCTTCATTACTCGATAAAATAGATAATGCCACATACACCATGCTATAATAGATCGGTTGAGATCTCTTATTACACGATGATGTTAATACATTATGTTTCATTACTCGGATGATTGACACGTCTACTAATCAATGGAAGTAAATAATGATAAGATCTTTCTTTATTAAGAGTTTGTGATTTATTTCCATTGATTTATACACGTGTCAATCATCCAAGCAGTGTAACACAACGTGTAATACCATCGTCTAATATGGGATTTCAACCAACAATAGTTTTATATGTACAACAAAAATAAATCATCTTTCAAATATTTAGTTCCAGAAAAATATTTTTCATGTCAACTAAAATGCTTTTTTTAATAAATAAACTAGAAATAAATTTTGGATCAATCATAAGGCTCAAATTAACATCGGAAGATTTTTTTTAACATCTTATCAACTACATATAGATACATACAGAAACGACTTTTACTTTTAGGGTTTCAAGAATAAGACTTGTTTTGGCTTGCATGTTTTCATGTGATGATTTTATAATTTCAAGAACAGTAGTTTGTTTTATTATACTGTTATTATATATCTACTTAACAAGCCACTTTTTTTAATATATAAGATCTTGAGAATGCCAATTTTATCTCCAATAACTTTTTTTCTTTAAATTAAAAAAAGCTTCCATCCAAAAAAATATTACATTATATACATGTTGTATATATGTTCATGCAAAATCTTCCATCAAAAGTAAAACCTGCGTGCTACTAGGCCATGCACGAGTAAACGACACAAACATATATATATATATATATATAGGGGCATGAGATAACCCTTTTAACATGAGATATGGGAACAAATCAACGCTATCAATTCTATAAACAGATCGCCCAGATTTAATATTTCTGTTTGCATATGGGAAGCAAATAACTTTCATATGCAGAATGTAAAACTATCATATGCAACCGAAAATATTAAAAATTAAGAAATTAGACCCGTCAATTTGAAAATCTAATGGATGAGATTTGTTCTCATTTCTCATCGTATTTAGCATGGATGGGCCCATGTAGACACAGTGGGGTGCTTCAGCCCCCCCTAAACCGAAAAAATAATTGTTTCATATTGTAGTTATCACATATTTATATGTTAATTCCTCATCGTGTTTTTTAAAACTAGAGAAAATTAAGAAGAGATTGACGATTATTGGCAAAGTAAATTGTATATCAAACTATTGACGTCTGTTAGAAGTTGAAGGAAAAAAATAAATAAATAAATCAGAAAAAATGATATTATCGTCGGGATTTCCATCTTATAACCGTTCAG